>BQKN01064382.1:264908-294295 GCA_022839385.1 Asparagus kiusianus | reverse complement strand
CTCGCTGGCGAGACAGCAAAAGTCTGTCTCGCTGGCGAGACAGCAAAGACTGTCTCGCTGGCGAGACAGTTCATTTTTTGTGAGTTTTGGGTGATTTTCCCAGTTTTGGGTGATTTTTTATGTTTTGGATATCTATTAGCGTTTTTTGACACCTACAGATACCCCCTCCAAAGTATTCCAGACGTATTCTTTTATAGAAGAGTCTGGGATGCTTTGGATAAGATAGGTTTTACTTACGATCCCTTCAATGCTTGGTTGAGTAGATCGTGTAGCAGGACTTGCAGATGGCTTCAACTCTTGACCTCTTCTATCTTTAGTCTATTCAGTTCTTTGTAGAATAGCTAATGTTCTCCCGGCGTCGCGTTTATCGCTTGACCGTTGTCGAGATCTTGAATCGAAGCTGGTATTTGTTCTTGTAGATTCAGCTTTTGTCATTGAATTGACACATTCACTGAGAGCTCAATAGGTTATCCTTAAGAATATTCGGATTAATATTCTCCAGGAACTTCCTATTGGGTGTGGGAAACAGTTTAGACTCGTGTACCCATTGGAGTATCTATCCGTATCTCATTTGACTTTTGACTAAGAGAGTGTTTACTGTCTCATGCCGCGAGACAATTCCCCAGTATTTGCTGTCTTGCACGGCGAGACAGTATTTACTGTCTCACTGAGCGAGACAGTATTTACTGTCTCGCTCGTCGAGACAGTATTTTACTGTCTCGCTCGTCGAGACAGTATTTTACTGTCTCGCTCGTCGAGACAGTGTTTTACTGTCTCGCTCGGCGAGACAGTATTTTACTGTCTCGCTCAGCGAGACAGAGTATAAAATCGGGACTTAGGGTTTTTTAGGGCTTTTTCACGTCGATTTCTGGGGCGATTTTCAGCGATTTCCTGGGCGATTTTCCGTCGATTTTCGACCAGTTTTCTTCCCTCTCTTCTCCTCTTTGTTCTCGGTTTGTGTGGTGCTTCGGTTTAGAGAGATTTCACTCGAATCTCACAGGTCTGTTCGCCCCCCTTTCTTCCAAACTTTGATTTTGTTGAACTGTGAATATGCTGTGCGCACTGTTTCAGTTGTGTTGGCTTTATTCTCTGTCGATTGCATGCTCAAAACCCTAATTTTCTCCTCGGGTTTCATTGTAGATCACATAATCATTATGTCGCCACGTAAATCCCGTGCTCCTCGAGGCCGTTCGACTGCCCAATCTCCTGAGGAGGCTGCCCCTGTCGCCGCTTCGCATGGGGGTATATTTCTTTCACCTTTTCACCAATTTAAATGTTGTATTTCATCTATTTCATATATATGTGCCCGTATTTGTATGCAGATCCTCGTTTGTATCCTTTGAGATACATTCGAGAAGAGCCGGCATCCTCCTTTGAGGGGATCGACGCTTAAAAGTGCTCGTTTTGCTTAGACAAAACACACTTCAGAACATGCAGGGGCGATTTCATATCATCCCACATGTGTTAAAAGGTTTTGATATGTTGTTATAATGCTCGTGCATAGTAACGCATATCTCTTTTTATACATGTGGTTGATGGAAAATCGTCACGCCTGTTATGAAATTGCGATTTATCTTATAGAATAAGATATACCGCTTTTTTCCATAATTTCAGGAATATTCTTACACCATTCATATGTATATTTTCTTTATCAGTCCACTTCCCTCCTACTACCATTCCTGCTGATGCGGTTACGGGTCGGAGTAATATTACTCATTCTCTTTATGAGGGGTTACCACTAGTGGAGTCCGCTCCCCGGTTTAAGTCAGATTATAGTGAAGGGGCCAGAGAAATAATTCAGCGAGGTAGTTGCCGTATTCTGCGATGGATCATCACCGACACCCCTCTGATTTCAGAACGAGATGACAACAAATGCATAAGGAAGCCGGATTTCTTGTTTGGTGACTCCATAAAGGATCCGGAGGTTGCCTTCTGCAAGCCCGTACAATGGTTATATCAAAGTGGGTCATCATTCTTATATTTACCTCTGATTCCTCGGGACCACTCGCTGTTAAAGTTTAGGAATTTATCTGTTAACCGCGAAATGTTCTGGAGGTTAACTGAAAATCACGAGCACATCCACTGTGGTTTTATCGGGAAGGAAGCCACCCCAGGTTCAAGTGAGAGAGCTTCTATACGAGGACTTCACCCAGGCATCTTGGGACAAGATAACATCCCTCAGAATGAAAAGACAGTGCAAGCCAATACTGTGAAGAACCGTTTAGCGGCAGCGGGCAAAGTATTATCCAGAGAGAATTTCAGATGTTATGGATGGGCACATTATTTTGGGGATAAATGGTGGTGGACCAGAATGACTCGCTATGCGTTGAAACGTTGGGAGCGAGAGTTAACTAATTTGGGGTTGGCGATCCCGATTCGTGCTACCATGAGTGGTTTGCAAATTAGTGTGGGTCATTTTCTCTGTTTGTTCGAGATTTACAACCCGGACACTAACACATTCTTCACCCAGAATGGGGAGCTCGGACTACCACCGCATGAAATGATGCAGGTGTCTGGTTTGCCGATAGGCGACGTCCCATATCAAGAGTTCTTCCCGACCACCAATCAACTGAACAAGATAAAGGATCGGTCAGCTGTGACTCATGACGTTCTATGGGAATTGACCTGCCACTATCACATAGCTACGGCCGAGATGGACCCCAAAGCAAGGAGGAAGTCTCCTCAAGTCAGCTTAAAACAATTCGCCGATTATCTGTTTAAGAATCTGGAAGACCTCTCTAAAGATGTATGCGGCTTGTCTCCTATAAGCCCAAGTGAAATCAATCGGCTATTGGAGAAAACAAACGCCCAGACTTACACCTCTCATTCAGAAGATGGGTTTCCGCATGGGACAAAATTTCGTTCTTATTTGTGGCAGGCCGGTGTTCCGATTAGCTCTACTGCTCTGCTGGCTGGTTTCCTGGCCTTGTGGCTAAAGAGGTGCGTGGTTCCCCACCAGTCCTCTGATATGATGCCGATAGAAGTATTATATCCAGCCGTCCAATTAGCTGCAGGTCGTAAATTATCCTTGCTTCCTGCTATGGTGGCTGCCATTCACAGTGGATTACGACAGTTGATCACCGTGTTTACTCTGGAGAAGAAGAAACCCTCCGCCAGCTTATCAGTTCCGAAGCTGGAGTTGCCTTATACTTATCTAATGGCCTGGTTAGTACTTCACCGACCAGATTTAATGGAAGCTCCTAAGGCGATAGATCCTCGTCTTCCTCTGTTGCAGAATCTTGAGGCTTGCAAGTGGATTAAACATCGAGAGCCAGATATAACCCGACAATTCAAAATCCACAAGTGTTGGGAATTCTTCCCCTGCTTCCCTTGGTTCTCTGGTACCTACAATACTACTTTATTGGATACTAAAGATCCAAGACAGAATCGTACCGTTTTAGATGTTGGATGCTTCAGATGGTTGATGAACATTCGACCCGGTTACTTGTTATTTCGGGTAAGAGACGTTTGTCTTATCGAACCATATCTTCCATGCCGATTTGCTCGTCAATTCGGCTACGACCAGATATACATCGGCAACCCGAATCATCACCTAAATTTCCGAGGGGGACTCATTGATGGCGCGAGAGCCTGGTTTTGGAGTATTGCTGGCTGTACGGGCACTGAGTTCGATCTCCCTTTAGAATCGCCGCCTCTACGGATGACCTTCTTGTATTGCAAGTGGCTGATGGCCGCCAATACTGTCACCCCATACCGAAGCATGCCGAAACCAGAAGAAGAGATAGTACCGCGGCGCTCAAGCAGAACGACACGTGAAGTTAGGACTTCATCTCAAAAGAAAGAAGCCGCCGAATCGTCGAGGAAGGGAAAAGAACCGGCTCGCTCGGCTGGTAGTGAAGAAGAATTCGACTCCGAGGAGACGGAGACTTCTGAGGAGACGGGTGAGACTGGCTCAAGTTCTGACGAAAGAGCTGATCTCCCCGATTCTTTCTTCGAGAGAGGACTTGTGCGTCCATCTGCTGTGCCTGCTCAACCACCAGATGCTCCGAGAAAAAGGAAAGAAAGAGTCGTTATGACTTACCCGAACAAGATGACAGTGGAAGTCCTTAGCGAGGATGAAGGGGATGAAGAGGATGAAGTGCCTCTTGCTCGTCGACAAAGATCTCGACCTTCCGCTCAGGCTCAAACTCAGGCTTCTTCTAGGGCTGAATTACGCACTAAGCATCGTTATGAAGGGTCTGGAGTTAGGGATGAAGCGCGTCCATCGAAAAGGCAAAAGAAAGCTGTCTCTAAGCCACGTGTTCATCTTCCGGCTGTAGAGGAGACGTCTGACCACAGTGCTTCTTCAGATGAGCAAGGTAACTATTTGTCTTTATCACTTTTACACTTCTTAATGCTTAAACTTATTTCATGTTTAATTTCTGTAGGGAGTCGAGAAGAAGGAGAACTACCCTATGATGCTGCTTCTCCCGGAGGTATGGAAACCGAGGAGACCAGTTTTGTCCAACAAATGCAGGATGCTCTGAAAGAAGAACCAGCTGGTATCCCACCACTTCCTGACACGGATCCATCAGCTATAGACGCAGGTACTGATCTTTCTCCTCTCGGAAGAGAAATCCGAGAAATGAATGAGTCGGATCGTGTGCCTCTTTTAATGACCTGTGCACTTTTTATTCTTTTAGTTAAACTAAAAGAAGTTGGCTCAAGTAGCGAGGCTCCTAAACTCGTCCCGACGAACGAAGGTAGGATTATTCTTTAACTTGGGTAAATTTGTCTGGTTTCACCTGTTACTTACGATTTCATGGTTCCTGTAGACGTCGTCATGAACAAACCAACAGAGGGAGAGATCACCCACACTCCTAAAATTGACGATTTCACTGATTTTGACTATAATATTGATATTTCGGAGGGCGATCATCAAGAAATCTCCGATTTGTTGTTCGGGAAAGCGACTGATGCGGCCACGGAACTAGCGATTGGCGCTGGTTTAACAGAAGCAGGCCCTTCTGAGAGTAAGGCTTCTGTTCTGTAAACTCCTTATCTTCCATATATATTTTTACCCGACTGATTGTCTAAGTATCCGAATTATAGGACCAGTTACCGGAACCGATACTACTATAATCACTGAGACTGAACATCAGCCTGAGGGTCGTGACTATTCATCATGGGCAGGGACTGATGTTGATCTTCAATCGTCCATTCTCGAATCCCGACCTGCAACTCCTGCAGATCCTATGATGATAGAGGTCAATGTCACTCCTCAGATCAGTCCAGTCGCAACAAAAGCAAGACCAATTGAAGAAGTTGGTACATCGGCTGATGTTGTGCCCAGAGTTGGTGAGTTTTAAACCTCATTTGCTTCAAGTTTCCGTTTAACACCCAATTATGTTCATTATGATTCTTTTGTTTGTAGAATCCCCTCCTAAGGAGCCTCTTAGTTTGGACCCGCCGTCTTCTGAGGCTTTAGTTAAAAAACCATCTGATATAGCGGGTGCATCGACAGCTACCGTTCTTGAACCAACCTTGGTTGTTCAGGAATCCGGACTACCATCCTTGGGTGAACCAAGTCGTATTGAAGGCTCTTCCGTCGAACTTGGTATGCTTCATCTTGTTATCTCGTATACATACATATGTTCTGTACTGACTTATTTGTCCTCATCGCAGTTCCTTCATCATTATCGAATCATATACAAGCGTTATTGGCCGACGACGATCCGGACAAGGCTGTCATCTGTTCCAATCTCCAAGGCTTCATCCCCTTTTTGAACTCTATGGTCGATCGTATTCTCTTCAAAGGATTGTACTTTGAGAGTTATAAAAAATCTCTCGAGCGTTTTATATCAGGATTCAGAGAGGAAGGATATAATGAGTTAGCCGATTCGATCAATGCTTACTTGGTTGACTTGAAGCGACATGTTGAATTTCTACAAGCTCTTCGCGCTAAAGGCATACCCTCCTATATCGCTTCTCACATGGAATCCAGGTTGCAAGCTTGGCGTGATTCCCAAAAATCAGCTAATCTCGAACTTCAAAAGCTAAAAGCCCGAAGTGATCAACTTAAGGTGAACGTTAGCAAAAGAACACAAGCCAAGGTTAACCTACTCCGGGATTTAGAATCGACTCGAGTGGAAATAGCTCACTTAGAGGAGGAACTTGCAATGGCCAAGGATGCTCACGAGGTCTTGGAGTCCGAGTTGACGCAGAAAATTCAGGTTGAAGAAAACTTGTTACAGCAACTGAATCTTCAAGATAAAATGCTTGCTGAAAAGGAACAAGAGGTCGCCGCGCTTCACAATGTTGACGAAGAAGCCTTCAAAATTAAATTGGCGGCTGAGCTTGAACAGGCTTATGCATCAGAGCTTTCAAAACTTGAAAATCAGATTAGTCAATATAAGCTTTTGTAATTGGAGAACATATATTTTTTTTGTATCTTTGTTTGAACACTCTTGGTCAATATATTGAATCTTTTTTGCTTATTGAGATTTTATTATGATTACTCATTCTTGTTCTAGAATAAATAGCCATAATACTTATAGGATTTTTGGCAAATCCTCAGCCATCAACGGATTTGATATGCCTTTACCGACACCGTTTGAATCGGGCTAGTATGTGAATTATCTAAGTCCGTTTCACATATAACGTTGGGCTAAAAGAATTAAACTCTTTTAGACTTTAAACTACAGCATTGAATGTGTAGGCTACATGTGTTAGATGTAGACTTATCTCTAATAAGGGGTAGAGATAACATCCCCCATGTGTGAATGACATGGATTTTAAAGTGTAGATAGATTACGTTCTCTTTGTATGAAAATGAATCTAAGCTTGTGAAGGAAGAACCTGGATATTCCAGTTCAGAGTCTCTTGTTTGTTGGTAGAGAAAAACCCAGAATTGGAAAGGAACAATTTCATATTCCATTTCCCTATCTCTTGTTTGTTGGTAGAGATAAACCCAGAAATGGAGAGGGATAATTTCATATCCCAACTCCTGGTCTCTTGTTTGTTGGTAGAGATAAACCCAGAAATGGAGAGGAAGAATTTTATATTCTATCTCCTGATCTCTTGTTTGTTGGTAGAGATAAACCCAGAATTGGAAAGGAATAATTTCTTATTCCATTTCCTCGTCTCTTGTTTGTTGGTAGAGATAAACCCAGAATTGGAGAGGAAGAATTTTATATTCTATCTCCTGATGCAAAGGAAACTCAAAGTGGGATCTCCACTTAGGGAATCCGAATTGGTTTGAATAACCCTAACTGTCATAAGGTTTGATTATTCAGTTTGTGGACCTCTCGTTCATGGAACGAATCGAGAGGGGACTTTGGCTTTGGTCCTAACTGTAAGAAGGTTTGACCAAGTGGGGGTTTTGAGATGATCCTAACTGTTTAAAGGTTTGATCACTCGATTTGTGGACCTCTCGTTCATGAAATGAATCGAGAGGGGATTTTGGCTTTGGTCCTAACTGTAGTAAGGTTTGACCGAAAGACGAGTAGGAATAGGGTACAAATAACAATAAGTTTGTTGATTCGTACAAACTACTCGGTGGGCAACTTTGATTTTAAACATAAGAATTCGACAGATCGATATCTTTTGGTTGATCTGATTGGTGGAGTTTTCATGGTGCGGGGTTACGAATCATCGAGTTTCCCCTTCCATGATCGTGTTACAGTGTTTTGTGAGGGAAGATTCATTGTTATTAAATCTCATCTCAACAAAAGTAGTAAGAAGATCTTAATCATTTTTATCATAATTAAGAATGGATTATTCACATGATCATTTTTCATTGGGAATAATCAACTGATACTGGGTTATCCTAAAATATCCTGTATAGGATTTTCTAGGAACTTCCCGTTTTACACAGGTTATCCTGAATATATTATGGGTAATACTTTTTCAGGAACTTCCCATTTATCGGCATCATCAATTTATTGCCGTCTTGAGTGACCAGACGGTATGCACCATTTGAATAGACTGTTTCTATTACAAACGGTCCTTCCCATTTGGGTTCAAATTTTTCTTTCTTCTTGGAAGTGAGAATCATAGGTCTTCGGACAGCAAGAACTAGATCTCCTTCTTTAAAACTTCGTCGTCGGACCCTTTTATCAAAAGTCCGAGAAATTCTGGCCTGATAAAACTCGATCTGTTGTTGAGCTTCCAAGCGCTTCTCATCTAACATCTCTAATTCCTCGAGACGTTTCTGATGATGTTCTTCCGTCGTCATTCCCGTTGCGAGGGCGATACGGAGAGAAGGAATCTGTATTTCCAATGGGAGAACAGCTTCACATCCATATGTTAAGGCATATGGAGTTGTTCCGGTAGGTGTACGGACAGTTGTACGATAAGCCCATAAAGCTTCGCCAAGTTTGTCGTCCCAATCTCGTTTATTGGTTTTCACCAATTTTGCCAAGATTTTGATGATGGTCTTGTTAAACGCTTCGGCCAATCCGTTAGCCGTAGGGTTATAAGCCGTCGATGAAACGTCCTTAATCCCGAATTTACCGCAAAACTTGATGAATGCATTGCTGACAAATTGAGGGCCATTATCGTGTACTATTCGCCTTGGAACACCGTACCGATATATGACATGGTGTTTAATAAACTTAATGACATCACTCGTCTTTACTTCTCTAAGTGGAACTGCTTCTGCCCATTTTGAGAAGTAGTCGGTGATTGCCAAAATGAAGCGGTCCCCTTTAACCGACGGTGGGAAAATAGGACCTACGATATCCATGCCCTAAGTTTCGAATGGCCACGACGTCGCCGATGGGTGTAAATACTCGGGAGGCTGGTGCATATAATTTGCATGTAACTGACACGCTTCACATCGTCGTGCGTAGTCAACTGCATCCTTTACCATAGTTGGCCAATACCCGATTCTTCTAAGTCGATCACAGAGTTTAGGACCGGGTTGATGTGCACCGCATATTCCGTTATGCGCCTCTTTAAGTGCTTGTTCTGCTTCTTTGCCGGATAGACAACGAAGTAGAAGACCATCATATGATCGTCGATACAACATTTGCGCTGTGGCGTTGTAATAAAATCTTGGTGCTCTTCGCCGAATCGATTCCCTTTCTTTTACATCTTCAGGTAATATACCATGTAGGACGTAGTCGATAATGGGAAAGCGCCAATCTCGAACTTCGGGTTCAACTGCTGTTGAGTATGCTTCTTTAACATCCGAGTCGTAGATTGGAACGATGAGTTGGTGAGTCCTTACTGTAATCAATTGCTCTGTTTCGGGAGGTTGAGCCAATGATACTGACAATGCCGCCAATGCGTCTGCATACGCGTTTTGGAGACGTGGAACGTACTCAATGAAAAATCCTTCAAATGAGTTTGCCACCTCAATAGCCACCTGATGGTATGGAATCAGGTCTGGACTTCTGACTTCATACTCTCCTCGTATTTGATTCACTACCAGTTGAGAATCCCCAAAAGCTTCAAGGTATTCGACTCCCAGCTCTTTGGCAAAATTGAGTCCAATTATTAACGCGTTGTACTCGGCCACATTATTAGAACATGGTCTGGTCAACGAGTATGCTCTAGGCAAAACATGCTTTTCCGGGGAAACTAAAACGACCCCCACTCCTGAGGAGATTTTAGAACATCCGGGTGCGCTTGCCACATTGGTTGCGCGGGAAGCCCCGTCGAAGTACAACTGCCACACTTGCTGATGTGAAGTAGTATTGACTTCATGAGTTTCATCTGGCAGATCGTCGTATAATTCGACTATATCCTTCGTAGGATTTTCTGCTAGAAGATCGCAAATAGCTCGTCCTTTAACCGATTTTTGTTGCTTAAAGTACAAGTCGTATTGCGATAAGAGTAAGGCCCATCTAGCTAAACGCCAATTCATGGACGCCGGCTGGGTCATGAATACGCTGACAGGGTTTATGTTGGAGATGACATAAATCGTCTGCCCCACTAAATAATGTCGCATTTTCTGGACAGCAAATACCAATGCAAGACATTCCTTCTCGATCATTGGATAACGAGATTCAGCTCCTACCAGTGTGCGACTCAGGTAATATACTGCTTGCTCGTGACCGTTATCATCGTCTTGTGCGAGTAATGCACTTAACGAGTGGCTCGTCGCTTTGACGTAAATCAAAAACGGTTTGCCCGATTTCGGTGCAACGAGAATGGGTGGGTTCGCTAGATATGCTTTAATATCCTCGAACGCCTTTTGGCATGCTTCATCCCAAATGAAGGACACGCCTTTCTTTGCAAGTTTAGAAAACGGTTGACATTTTCCAGATAGGTTTGAGATAAACCGACGGATATATGCCAATCGACCCTGCAATCCTCTGAGTTCTTTAAGATTTCTCGGGGGTTGCAGCTCATTTATCGCCTTCACTTTGTCGGGATCAATATGAATACCTTTTGTGGTGACGACGAATCCGAGAAATTTACCGCTCGACATTCTAAGGAAGGATTTAGTCGGGTTCATTTTTAGCTGATGACTTCTCATAAGATCGAACATCGTCTTCAAATCTTTAATGTGGTCATTCTTATCACGACTCTTCACGACCAGGTCATCAACGTAGCATTCGACAGTCTTCCGAAGGTGTTCTTGAAAGATCTTCGTCATCGCTTGTTGGTATGTGGCACCGGCGTTCTTCAGTCCGAACGGCATAACAGTATAACAGAATACACCGAGGGGTGTTCTGAAAGCTGTATGCTTTTCATCATCCGGATGCATCTTAATCTGATTATATCCCGAGAATCCATCCATAAATGACATCCTTTCAAACCCGCACGTGTTGTCAATGATGACGTCTGTAATGGGCAAAGGAAAGTCATCTTTAGGGCAGGCGGTATTCAGATCTCTGTAGTCAATGCAAATTCTGATTTTCCCATTCTTTTTAAGGACTGGAACAATATTAGCCAACCATTCAGGATGTTGTTCTTCTCTGACAAAACCTGAATCGATCAGTTTTTTGACTTCAGCTTCTATTGCCTCCATAATTTGTGGACGAAACCGTCTTTGCTGTTGCTTGACAGGTTTAGCGTCTGATTTTATGTTCAGGGTATGCATGGCTACATTTGGATCGAGTCCTGGCATATCTTCGTAGTTCCAAGCGAAAACGTCGATATACTCTTTAATTAGGGCAATCAGTTCCTCTTTTTCATCCGGCGGAAGATCACCGCTGATAAATATAGGTTTCTGATTGGTTTCGTCACCCATATTAATCTGGATTACTTTATCCTCAGTAGGAGGTTCTCTTTGTTCAAATCGATCTCCGTACTGGATATTCATGTAATGCATTCAGGGATCTTCCCAAATAGGCAATTGGTCGTCTTCTTCAGTTGTGGAAGGATCAACTGTCGCCATATTTGACATCAGTGCTTTGAATCTCTCTCTGATGCTCGTGTCAGAGTCCCACATTGAAGTATCGGATGAATGCCCGCTTCCATTTATCAATTGGCTAATGATCTGTTGGCAATCTTCGTCCTCAGATGACGAAGCATAACCTAGACCTCTATTATGACTATAATGATTATCTGGTTTTCCTTTTGGTACATAAGTAGAACGGGGTGGCACCCTAACTCCTTGACCAAAATGAAGACCTTCACCAAGCGAGAGGTCATAACCTTGTCTCTCCATGTAATCATTAGCTTGCCAACTATACCGAGAGAAATGCCATCCAGGCTTTTCACCATCTGAATTGCTGTCCAAGAAAAGATCAGGAGCTGGGGATGGATCCCCTTTCCCAAAGATTATTTCCTTCTCACCCCCTGTCTTTGCAGGTAGGATCACCGTTGTCCCGGCTGAATTTTGCAAGTATTTCGTCATCGTGCAAGATGAGCGAATCGGCATGTGTAGGTTAGGATCATCATATAACTCCTGCATTACATTATCGAGACAATACGAGTACTCTAAATCATTATTTATTATTTCATCGGTAAGTTGCCAGTTACAACTTTCGTCCGACGATTCATCACCGTCAAGATCGATTACAAGAGGTTCAATGTCATTTAATACAAGACCTTCACTATAATCGAGCTCGGCTTCGGTATCAGCCTCTTCTCCGCTGTCCGTGCCATGGGCCGATGGTTCAGTATCGGACTCAGCACCATATAAAAGGGAGTCAGTAAAGTAATTTTCTAACCCCTTGAATGGCTGCTTATCCGCGACCACCGTCTTGACCTCGTCATTAGTGTCGACATATTTCAAACACTGATGGAGGGTGGAGGGCACTATAAGATTACCGTGGATCCATGGACGACCCAACAGCAAGTTATAGGAAGTCTCTGCATCGATCACATAGCAGGTGACTTCAGACTTCAGATCTCCGAGTTGACACTTCACCCGGATCTTTCCTAACGATCTTGATCCGCTAGTGTTGAATCCATAAATAACAGTTCCCGTTGAGGCTAACTTGCTGGCGGGAATTCCGAGATGGTACATCAACCGAAGTGGCATGATGCTTACAGCGGAACCCGGATCAACTTGAATCCGGTTGACCATGCTAGAACCGATATATCCAGTAAAATACAACGGTCTATCATGCTTTGAATTCCTGACTTGCATATCTTCTTTTGTGAAAGCAATGCAAGGGAATTTGGTGGCTGCCAGATTGCAATGTTGCAGTGACGACTCTGGCTCTTCTGGAGTTGGTTTAATCTGAGTGAGGAATACCTCAGAATCAGCCAAGGCTTCTTGTAAAGCTATCCTGGTTTCCTTCGAAAGACGTAATAACTCGTATAGCGTGATCCTTGCTGGGATATTGGCTAACTGAGTCATGACGTCGAAGCGGTATGGAGCATTTGAACTTTCCGGTTTGTCTCGTCCAATTGGTTTATTGAAACGAGACTGCTTCGGAATTTGAACTTCTTTGGGTTGAGGTTCCTTTTCTTTCTGCTTAACAACTCTCTGAGGTTTCTCAGTTGCCACGGGTGGGGTTGTAACCACCTCCAGTTCCGCAAGAGTTTTACCGTTAGGATTAGAAGCTTCAGGGTACTGGTAATGGTATTCGTTTCCACCCCTTGTTGCGAAAACTTCCTGTTCTTCATCAGAAAGTGGTAGAGTTGCTATCCCCTCGTTGTCTTTCTCCGGAATTGCCGAGACTCCGTAACAGGACTTCTCCTTTCCTTTACCCTTTGATTTCTTCTTTGACGTGGATGTCGTCCACTGTTCATCTTCAAGCAAATCCGGATGAACCCAAAGGATTTCGCCGTTAGGAGCTGTGTGTGATACTAGCCCTTTTTGGCGCTGTCCGTGAGGGTCATCGTTGATGGTTTGCATCTTTACTTCTGACACTGGCTCGGCTTGGAACCAGGACAAAGGAACCGACCCGAAGCTAATGGAGACCGCGTTTGCGCCCACCTTCTTCTCTTTTGGCTTCGATGTTACAATACTAACATCAATTAAGGTTTGTATTTTGTCCTTCAGGACATAACACGCCTTAGTGGGATGATGGACCCTTCTGTGATATGCACAGTATTTTGGGTCGTTAATCTTATTCGCTTCTTCTTGGTTTGTGATCGGTGGAAGCTTAATCTTGTTATTCTCTAGTAGGTACTTGAAGATAATTGGAACTTCATCATCTTTGAAAGAATATTCCTTCGAGAATCTGGGATCAGAGGGTTTAAACTGCTTCTGAGGCTGTTGACTCTGATTCGGCGCCAGCTGGAATGATGACTGCTGCGGTTGTGGTTGTGGTTGTGGCGGCTGTTGTGACGTTTGGTGTGCGTCAACAGCAGCTCCCGACCCTCTTCCTCTGCCTCGAGGATTGAAGTTCTGCTTCTGATTTTGATTGTTAGCTGGTGGCTGACCTCTCTCCAGATTCCTTCTTTTGAGAAACCGTTCAGCTTGTTCACCTCTAACCTTCAACTCCTTCCAAGTTTTAGAGGGTACAACTCCCATAACCTCTAATACATCCAAAGACAAGTTGTTATGACATGTCTGTAGGATAAATTCCTCTGTGAGTGGATCTCGGCAGTTCACCGCCTTGTTCCGGAACCGTTTGACAAACACGTCAACCGACTCCCCATTCTTCTGTTTCTCGTCCAGCAACGTGCCAATGGAGACCTCTGTGTCGTCGTCGAAGAAATTGGTGAGAAACAGTTCTTCCATATCTCCCCAGCTATTGATGCTTCCAGGTTTCAGGCGTCGGTACCAATCGAAGGCAGACCCACGGAGGGTTCCTACGAATGACCGAACCATCAGGGCTTCATTTCCTGATATTGCGCCGAGATGTGACTTGAAATAGATCAAGTGCTGAGTTGGTGAACCCCTGCCATCAAAAGGAGTAAAGTTAATCAAATTAAATTTTGGGGGATAAGGAATCAAATCCCACTCCCTCGGATACGGGTATGGAATGCCCGTTTTCTTCACTTCTTGAGCCGTCATCAAGGCGTTGACTTTACTCTCGAGGTCTTGCATCTTCTTGTCTTCTTCCTCACTCTTTTTCAAGTAAATTTGAGTAGTTGACTTGGCCGGACCGTCTCCAGAACTGTCTTTATCAGGAGGAGGATCATCAAAGATGGTCTCGTCTTCTTTGTCATCATCCTCAGCTATATGTACAAGTTTGGCATTGCGTTTACTGGATTCTGCCTTCTGGCTTGATTCCGGTTGGTGCTGCTGAGTCTGCAAGTCTCGTACCTGCTGCATCGTCAACTCCATCTCTGTTTTGATTTCGGCTCTGATCTCCTCGCGTTGTTTGGCCAACGCTTCTTGCAATATCTGAGCCAATTGGTCTGGCGTGATGGCGAATGATTCTCTTGCTCGCCCCACACTGGACGCGGTACCGTCCGAAGCGATGGCAGAGTAAGTATCTGACAGCTCGTCTTCTGACGATAAACCTTCGTGCATCCTTTTATAGTCTCGGCGTCGGTTGGCCCTCCGTTGTAACCGCTCCATTCTTTGAGAAAGACCCCGCTTAACTCTTCCTTCTGAAGAGAAATCGGGGTCAGGATTGATCAACTGCTGTTTTCCTCTGCCGGTCATGTTAATGGTGACCTCAGGGAATTCATCTTGTCGCCTTGCAGGCTTCCTTTGGTAGAAACGTCTCACTTTAGATTTCGACGTTTCGGTCGACAGTCTTTGAAATACGGAAACTCGCTTTGGGGTTTGTGAGCAACCGCATTCCGTCAATACTGCCTTGATGAGTCTCTCGCATGCACAGTGCGATTCATCTTCTCGGACAATCCTTTTTCTTGATTTACTGTTCTGATAGTACAGCTCATCACTACCGTGATTTGAGCAACCTATCTTTGGTTTATGAACCTCGTTAACATGCACAGGACGACTAGTCGTCGCTCCTGGGCGATCCAAGGTTAAATTTTTAAATACACCCCCTTGCGGAAGTGGAGTTTTCACGGGTCCTAGACGATCATGGACTGATATTCTCTTGTCTTGGACCGGATCAATTCTGACAGGAGGGTTTTTGCGACCCCCTGTATAGGAAACCACCAAGGGTTTGCTTACTGGATCTGGATTTTCTTCGACTGGTTTTTTGCCTCGATCGTTGACCGAGGGACCAAGGCGATCTGCCATGGTGATCTTGAACTTAGATAAATCTAGGCTAACCCAGGGTTTCACTGGTGATGTAGTAGACGGGCCCGGAACAGACGCTTGCGGCGCCTTCGGTATCCAAACTTTGCGGTTCTTGGGCGGTTTTTCAGACACCAACTCTTTTTTAGTTCCTTGCGCTTGTTGGCGGAGAGCACGAGCGCGGGCGGCCTTTTCCTTTCGCCTCTGTATCCGTTCCTTCAGGGTTGAACGAGCCCTTTTGACGAGGGTCCATTCCTCCGTTGTAAGTTGAGCAGAAATGTGATTACTTTGCCGTTGGGGCAATTGATTCATTTTCTGTTTTCTCGACTCTAGGTCCGCATAGTAATGGACCCCGTCGGTTTGTTGCATGGCCTTGGCCAGTTGTCGAGCACGGCGCTGGCGTTGTCTCTGACGAGCCCTCTTCGTCAGTACCGGTGAGCTATTCATCAAAGACTCCTTAATTGGTACGGAGTCATTTGGAGCAGAAACATTGCGGACAGGTTCCTTAGCAACGATCGGGAGAGAGTTTTCATCTGCGGCCTTCATTGGCGTTGCAGAGTTGAAAATTTTCCTGGGAGAGGAAGTCTTTCTGCACTTACGCGGAGAGGACGATTTTGAAGGTGAGGATGATAAGTATTCCTCATATTTCGCCTGATCGAACTCGTATTCGATTTCTTCGCTGACGACGATCTTTATCGGCTGCGACACGGCGGCTTCGGCAGCGAAGCCGCTGGCTCCCACTGTGGTCGCCAGTTGGTTTTCAGCAAAAGTTGAGATTGTTGTTGAATTCATTGTCTCTTCTTTTGATTACAATAAAATTCACAGAAATAGTCTTTTTATAAGACCTCTTTACAACAAAACAAGAAATTACAACTTCTGAGAAAATAACACAATAGTTGTTTATCGACTATTGCTTTTGTGGGACTTTGCCTGTGCCGTGAGTGCTTTGGCTCGTTGACCACCGATTCACAGATCGTGAGGGGATTTATGATTCTTCCTTCGTTATCGAAGTGAGAATTAGAAACAATATCTTATCGAAGTAAGATAGTCGTTCTTCTTGAAATCAAGTCTAAGCTCGAATGTCAAGGAATCGCTCCAGGAACTGAAATCTCTGCTCTCTCTGCTCTGGAATGCTCTAACAAATGCTTGATCCTCGTCAGAAGTGACCCTAGGAGGGTATTTATAGCCTCAGGGGTCTGCAACTGTAAAAACACAACTAAACAGCAAGTTAGTACGGCGCGACAATGTTTTACTGTCTCGCCCAGCGAGACAGTAAAATGCTGTCGTGCAAAACGAATATTTTTGGCAGTTTTGCTGTAACTGCCTTCCCACGTTTTAAACTCCGTTATTTTGACAGTTATTCACGTGATTTTCGCCCACGTTATTTCCCACGTCCCTTGGCAGTTAATGGACACGTGTAAGGCAGTTATTGAGGTGGTTATTGACTATTTCAACGCTGTCTGGCTGGCGAGACAGCAAAGACTGTCTCGCTGGCGAGACAGCAAAAGTCTGTCTCGCTGGCGAGACAGCAAAAGTCTGTCTCGCTGGCGAGACAGCAAAGACTGTCTCGCTGGCGAGACAGTTCATTTTTTGTGAGTTTTGGGTGATTTTCCTAGTTTTGAGTGATTTTTTATGTTTTGGATATCTATTAGCGTTTTTTGACACCTACAATGTTACATGTTTCAGTTGAGGACCGGGAATACATGTCCAAAGTTCTATATGTCAATGTTGTGGGTAGCTTGATGTATGCGATGGTGTGTACAAGGCCAGATTTGTCACAGGCCATGAGCATGGTATTCAGGTACATGCACGACCCCGGGAAGGGTCATTGGGAGGCCGTAAAGTGGATTCTACGGTATATCAAAGGTACCGTGGATGTTGGTTTGATATTTCAGAAGAATGAGAAGACAGTGCAGGATTGTATTGGTTACGTGGATTCTGATTATGCGGGGGATCTGGACAAGCGCCGGTCTACTAGCGGATATGTGTTTACACTAGCAGGAGCACCGGTGTGTTGGAGATGCATACTTCAGTTTACAGTGGCTCTCTCCACTACGGAGGCAGAGTATATGGCGTTGACTGAAGCTGTGAAGGAGGCTTTGTGGTTGCAGGGATTATTGGAGAACTTAGGGATTACACAGGAGACCCTTCGGGTAAATTGTGATAGCATGTCAGCTATCTATTTGGCGAAGAACCAGGTTTATCATGCACGCACGAAGCATATCGATGTCAGATTCTATTTTGTTCGTGACATTTTGGATGAAGGAGATGTCATGTTGGAGAAGATTCACACGAAGGACAACCCTGCAGATATGTTGACCAAAGTTGTTTCAGGTGTTAAGTTTGGTCATTGTTTGGAACTTTTGAACATTCTTCGGTGTTGAGGCCTTTCGAGGCCATTGGGTGAACTACGTTCGGCTTGATTCCTTGGGCAAGAGGATACGTAGGCAGTCTTTACGATGCAGTCGGTTTGGATTAGTTGATGGGGGTGAGATAGTTTGGACTCTCGTTCGGATTCCCGACGTGTTGACATTTGGTTGTTTTGGTATCGGCTCAGATTTGGAAAAACTTCGCCGAGGTGGAGAATTGTGAGTGGACGTGTGAGGAAGTGGCCACACCCACGTGAGCATGCCACAAAACGCGTGAAGGAGTCACCCACGTGAAGAGATCATGTTCATTTGAACGTGGTTTTAAGTTTCCGCGGACGCGGCTTTGGTTTGTGTGATGGCCCACCCGAAAAGACATTGTGCTGCTATATATATTCCTCTCTTTCATGTTCTAGGGTTGTGTGCCAAGAAATGGTAAGGAGGTTTGCGGCTGGACTTGTGCAAAGGACGGCGTACGAAAAGCAGAAGGAGCAATTGCAAAGGGTGCGGACGCAGAGGCTGTTGTTGGAAGAAAAAAAAACACAGTCTTTTGTTTAGGGTTTTTGTATCCCTTTGAGAGAATATTTGTATGAGGGATCTGAGTTTGTGAGAGGGTTTAGGTGCTGAGATTGTAAACCCTTATTGTATCTCTCCCTCTAATAGTAGATCTCCCCCTTCCTTGCCCCGTGGACGTAGGCTATTTGCCGAACCACGTAAAAAATTTGTGTTCTTGTCGTGATTTGTAATAGCTTGTAGGTTCCCACGACGCGCAGTCCTAGAGCTGACGAGAGGAAGAGCTGATATCTCACTTTGATGAGATATCTGGCTTTTGGTTCTTGTTTCCTTTGAGAAACGAGAATTCCGTTGTGATCTAATCTCTTGTTGTGCACCTTGCGCACCGGAGGTGCTGCCAAAATTTCCGCTGCGCACAACAAGTTCCTTACACCCCTCAAGTGAACTCTAAAGAAGGTGTCAAGTATTGCAATCTCTTTAGAGTTGTAGGAAATTTATAATTACATTGAGTATTGATATTTTTGTGTTCCCTTGCATGATTCATCACCATTTTCATTTTAGAATTGCTTTACATCGATCTTTATTTATTCACTGATTAGTTTGCATTTGCATTTAGTGCATGCACATAGCTCACTTTAGAGATCTTCATCTGTGTGATAGCTTGCCTTCTTTCCATTCATATTCTTCCGCGTCCTGTCCTGCGTCACCAAGTTTTTCAAAAAATCCGTCCTTCATTAGAATTTCTGTGAACATGAGGAAAAGTAATCCTCTAACACACTGGAACAGATTTTTTTCAAACTACCAAACAAGGTGTAAATGGAGTTTAAAAGAAAAAAAGATTTTAATTAGTAATTTATGAGAACATAATTTTCAAGTATACATCATATGGAGGTTTATGGTAGACCTAGTATGAGTCATCCAAAGATCAGCACGAAAGATCAGCACGCCTATATAGATCTCTGTTTCTAGAAATTTTACCTAAGACCAACTTTTTGGTACACTTTCCAGATCGAAAGCTGATCTTCCGATGTGGGATATTAATTCATGCATGTTCCGCGGGTCAAGGTCGATGGACCTGTAAAATATGCCAGGTTCTTGATTATCCATATTCGGCATGATTAGGCCTTCAGCTTTAAAGACTGGATAAAGCATAAAAAAGAAAAAGAAAAAAAAGGATAATGAAATTCTTGCTTTTAATTTGATAATGTAACCACGCCGGATTTTATCTTAACCTAGAGTGATTAATTTAATGGATGAACAAATTTAAGATTCAGGCCTGATCTATGCTTGTTGTCTTTGGCTTGGTGTTTTTTCTTCCTATTGGGATGATCAGTCATTAAAGAGAAGTTTAACAAAATGCTGAAAAAATAACAATTAAAGGACAATCCAATTCAGAAATCTCCCTGAAAAGGTAATTCTACCTGTAAACATACAAGATTGTAAGCAAGACTGACATAATGCTATCGAGAAAAGGACGAACATATCAACCGAGCAAAGAGATATATGCATGACAAACCAAAG
This sequence comes from Asparagus kiusianus, assembly GCA_022839385.1. Lineage (NCBI taxonomy): Eukaryota > Viridiplantae > Streptophyta > Magnoliopsida > Asparagales > Asparagaceae > Asparagus > Asparagus kiusianus. The sequence continues at coordinate 274,441 of BQKN01064382.1, read as the reverse complement.
CGAGAAAAATGACAATATTTAAAAGACACAGAACTAAGTTAATGTTCGTATTTAATGTTTCTCACTCTCAAAACATGACCCATTATAGCAAAATCAAAACAATTACTAACATTATATACAGTTATCATATAATCAAACAGATGATGTGCAAACCGGTAACAACATGACCAATTCAAAACATTCTGTAGCACAAAGCACAAACAAATAACAGACACTATTTACCATAAATTAACATCATTAAATTTAGTATTAACCATTATATTAATTTGATCAAAAGCGCGTTCACCAAATTCACGTGCAGCATGTACAAAATCTTCTGAAGGCTGCTTACAGTTGTAAAGTGATGGGTTCAGAGAACCCAACACCATTGAGAATCCCCAGGGGGTCATAAAAGCTTTATTGCTTTTGAAAAATTCTGGCTCTCGATATTTCTCAGTGAACAGAGTTCTCAATTTTGAGAACTTTTTTGTCCTTTGATTCTGTTCTTCACAGAGTATGGGCCCATGAAAAAGCCCGACACGATTCGCGCCCGCGTGATGCGCGGTGCTCGATTGCGTCCAGTGGTTTTGATTCGATTCGTACAATAAGACAAAATCTACAATGGACCCCACTGTCAGTGGGAGTACGTATTTATTATTTTTTCAAGTATAATCGTGTCACACGACAAATTTTCTATGATTTGGGTTTTCTCACCATAGATATCAACGTTTCGAGTTATCGTTACTATCAATTATTTATTGGATAGTTGTGATGAAAATCAATAAATTTTAAATGAATCATGGTTACTCTCCGGAGAATACATATTTGTAACGAAAATTAGTGATCATTTTCTCAAAATAAAAAAAATAAAAAAATAGTGATCACTATTACATTTTAATAGTAGAGAGATCCAAATTGCAGCATGCCTAATGTCGGGAAGAGAATGTAAAAAGAGAGAATCAATGACATAAAAAAGATGCATGATTCACAGTTGGGACGACAATTAGGCTGATATAAAATAATAATTAAAATTTAATTCTTCAAGTTTAGATTTCTTAAAATTATGTATTTGATGATCTACAAATGGATTTAAGAATTGAAACATAATAGTCTAATAAGTTTTTTTTTTCCAACAATCTAGTTCACTAAGTTGATGTGAACAATGTTTTCTTCCTGATTAAAAGATACTAGTGTTTAGACCCGTGCAAAGCACAGTTTCTAAAAGATTTTCTGCAAATATTGAACATGTTATCAAAATAAAGTATTTGACCAAATATATCTAGTTATAGTAAGGAAATAAACCAAATATACTTAATCATGATATTTGACCACGTGCATTGCACGCGCATAAAACCTACTTTCTTTAAAATATACTTGATCATAATATTTGACCACGTGCATTGCATGTGCATAAAGATTTTTTTTGGGTCATCCATAATTTTGGTGTAGAGGAGAAGGAAAAACCGCAGGAGACGTGGGAGTTACAGGTGTTGGCCTCTTTGTTTTGGTGATGTTTAACAAATAATTACCACTAATGTTATTTGTCTAGTATTTGTGTTTTCTTATTTATTATAGACAAATAACATGTTGGAGGATGGATGGAATTGCGCATTCACGATCATATCCAATGGAGGTTGGCGCAATTGTAGAGTGAAGCCTATGCAATTCAAATTGAAGATCCAAGTTCTAGCTTCAACCATAAGCGTACCAAGTTGAGCTACATCGAAGATCAATCAATCTTGGGTATATTTAGTTTAGATTTTATATTATGTGTGTTAGTACTTTAAGCTCAATCATATATACACACATATTTGGTTTTTATAAATTTAGTTATATATATACACAAGTTTTGGTTTATGGACTTAACAATTATTTTATACATATTTAATTAAGTCTATAAAATCATTTCATAGGGTTTCAAAACATTGTTTATGTCAAAACATTAAATTTTATGTATATCACATTTTCATGTTTTGGACACACTTGCAAAATACATGAGTTTTCACAAATGGGAAACTCAATTTGAGAAATTCTTTTTCTAACATGTTCAATTTCATATTTATAAATGTTTCCCAAATTTTTATCAATTTTGGAATTAATTTTTTATATTTATTTGAATTTACAAAATCAAGTTTTTAATTAGCTCATGTTCGTGCATGTTTTTGCAAAACTGATATGTTTTCACAATTGGAAAATACGATTTGAAAATTTTCTTTTTTTACATGTTTATCATCATATATACAAATATTTTCCCAAGTTTTACTATTTTTGGAGTTGTTTTGTTATTTTCAATTGAATTTACAAAACCGTATTTTCTGTAATTTTTTCAGAAACTGTATATCTATATTCAAACATTTATTTCTCTCAACTGGAAAGTGATTTTTCAGAAATTCTTTTCTAAAATGTTTACCTACATGTCTAGAACATTCTTTCAAAATTTCATGATTTTTAGAGTTGATTTACTATTTTTAATTAATTTTACAAAGTCAGATACGCAAAATTCCAGAATATGTCAAAAACAGAAACTGTCCGTGAACAGTACGATCGACCACACTGTAGTGCAGTCGACCGCTATTATTGTAGCACCCGACCATTGAACAGTAACGGTAACTTCTATTTTTTGGTTTTTTTTGGTGGGTTTTTAAGATTTTTTGGGTTATTTTCTTCTACCCTATATATACCCCTTTGCCATAACTATTTTCTACACCCAAGAGAGTGTTTTAAACAAGTTTTAATAAGGGTTTGTGTTTGGTTTAAGTTTTGTTTAAAAAGCTTTTAAGCAAATTAAGAGTTTTTTTTGTGATATCAATTTCACAAGAGCATTTCTAGCTTTATATCTATTTGTTTGATTATCATCTTATTAAAGCTAGTTTTGTTTTGAGTTTAGTTTTGATTTGATTTCACTCATTGTTACACACATCCACTTGAGCTTATTGTATTTTCATACATAGTATATTTGGATTAGTGAGAGTTGTAACAATCGAGTGTGAGCTTTCATTGAGTTCTCATCTATTATAGAGAACATATTTGTTGTTATATTATTAGTGTTGTAAAGTTTTCGATGAGCTAGAAAACCGAGTGTGAGGAGTGAATGTTGATCAGTGAGCGTTGAAAACCGATATTATGAGTGATTGTGAACGTTGATCGGTGAACGTTGAAAACCGACATTGTGAGGTGTAAACGTTATCCGGGTGAGTGTAGAAAACCCGGTTGTGATAGTGGATTTCTCCCCGGGAGTGGGGAGCGGAGACGTAGAACGGAAGGTCCGAACTCCGTGATTATATTGTGTGTTTGCATTGTTTATTTACACTATCACTCTTATCTTGTTTATGTTTATTTCACCCTTGTGTTAGTTTATATATCCTTGCATATATTACCTCTTTGCTAGGATATATCTCTTTATTCATATTGCTTATTCTTACTTATAACTCTTGTATATCTATCTTGTAAGAATATATTTGTATTAATTTTAATTAACATAAAATCGGATTAGAATAGCTTAAGACCCTAATCACCCTCCTCTAGGGTCTAACAATTGGTATCAGAGCTTGGTGCTCTTTGAATTAAGATCTAATCACCTTGAGTTAAAGATCGAAGTTATCTTTTTGTGCTAATCTAATTTTGAGATTTTTGTATCTTGCTTGCACATATATACATTATGGATATGCACAATGCACCTGTAGGCATAAAAATTACCTATAGGTTCTCGCACATAGCTCGAGAAAAAAAAAGACAATGAATGTTACTATCCGAGTCAAGAAGGATTATCTGAGCCAAAAGAGATCATCTGATATTATAGAGAAGCTAAAAAGCACATGAAATAAGTCGGCGAAGCGTACGAGTCTGTGAAACATGCTAAACGATAAAGGAACAACTCAACCAGGAGTTATGCTTTACCCACAAAAGGGTGAAGTACCATGTGTGTCTCATCTATTCCATGAGTGTCTTGCCTATGGGAGGTGGTAGAGATCTTCGTAAGATTTTCAACGCATCTTGGATTATCTCATTCCGAGATCGGACGAGGGAGTTAGAGTCAAAATACCCGAGACAACACAAACTGTCTCGGAAGTGCGAGACAGACTTCACTGTCTCGGAATGCGAGACAGTCATGACTGTCTGGCACCAAATCTGAAGAAGGTTAAAAGACAAAAGTTGTAGGTCTCTTCATCAGCTTTCCAACGTATCTTGGATCATCTCATTCCGAGATTGGACGAGGGAGTTAGAGCCAAAATACCCGAGATAACACAAACTGTCTCGGAAGTGCGAGACAGACTTCACTGTCTCGGAATGCGAGACAGTCATGACTGTCTCGCACCAAATCTGAAGAAGGTCAAAAGACAAAAGTTGTAGATCTCTTCGTCAGATTTCTAACGCATCTTGGATCATCTCATTCTGAGATCGGACGAGGGAGTTAGAGCCAAAATACCCGAGACAACACAAACTGTCTCGGAAGTACGAGACAGACTTCACTGTCTCGGCCATAGAGTTAGTTACAACACGTTTTTTGACGGTTTTTTGGCTTCATAACTACTTGAGATCAACCATAAACGTGGGGGGGTGGGCGGGGGGGATGATTACAAACTGAAGAGAGGCCCACTAACCTCATAAAAAGATGATATTTAAGTAGTGGGATGGTGGGGACAAAAGAGGGCTGATCATAGAACATCCGGGGGGCTGATCATAGAGCATCCGAGGGGCTGATCATAAAGCATCCGAGGGGATGATCATCGAGCACTTTATTGAGCAATTCAGAGCAGAGAGAGAGCAGATTGGAGCAGAAAAGGCTTGAGTTTTTAGAGATTTTGATAAAGAAAGAGAGAATTTTCACCCTTCATAAACAGTGTTTGGTGATTCCTAGAGATCTAAGCTCAGACTTGATCTTTAGAAGAGTGAACATCTTACATTGATAAGATATTCACTTCAAATTCCTACTTTGATAAATGAAGGAAGGATCTCTAAACAACCTCACGATCTACGAATCGGTGGTCCACGAGCCAAAGCACTCCCGACACAGGCAAAGTCCCACAAAAGCAGTAGTTGATAAACGACTTCTGTGTTATTTTCTCGAAAGTTATAATTTTATTTAATTTTCATTATAACCTTCTGTAAACGATCGAAGTTTAATGGAATCTACAATGGAAACGACTTTGGCGAAAACAAACTTGCGACCACAGTGGGAGCCAATGGTCTCGCTGCCGAGACCGTTGTGTCACAGCCGATCAAGATCCCAATTGAATCAACGGTCGAGTACGAGTTCGACCAAACGAAGTTTGAGGAGCATTTGTCATCCTCATCTGTAAAGTTTTCCTTGCCTCGCAAATGCAAGAAGATTTCATCTTCATTGAGGCTTTTTTAAGTTGTCAAATGCTACAGATGAAGACTCTCGTCTGATTGTTGCTGAGAATTCTATTCGCAACATCTCTGCTCAAAATGACTATTCTCCAGTTAAAGAATCATTGAACCAAAAATTACCGACACTGACAAAAAGGGCTCGTCAGAGACAACGTCAGCGCCGTGCTCGCCAAATGGCTAAGGCCTTGGAACAAACCGACGGAGTTCGTTATCACGCGGACTTAGAGTCGAGGAGGCATCGAGTGGTTCAGTTGTCTCAACGACCAATCACTCATATCTCTGCTAAACTAACGACGGATGAATGGACTCTTGTTAAAAGGAGTCGTTCGACCCTCAATGAACGTATACAAAAGCGTCGTGCAAACGCTGCTCATGCCCGTGCTCTCTCACAACAAAGACGAGAAAGGAAGAAGGAAACGGTGGCTAAAGAACCACCAAAATTCTGCAAAGTTTAGATTCCAAAGTCTAGAGTTGTACAAAACCAGCATTCGGAGCCCGTTAAGATTTCATACCCACAAGGGGGTGGTTCTAAACATGTGACTCCCGACATAACATTGGATCGTTCAAAGACAATAATAAGTTGTCCTGAGAATACCAACAAGGTTATACATCCTCAGAAGAAGACATGTTTGTCAAAAGACATCGTTATACCTTGGGGGTCATACCAACAGATGATAAGATTTTCCGATAATCATACCGATGAATCATACTATCAAGCTGGGGATGTGAACAAAACTCGAAAGAGAATTGTCCGAGAAATGAGCTCTCATTGTTCCTGTGCGCGACTCATTAGAGCAATACTATCAGAATGTGGCTTTTTCAAACGAGGAGTCATCCCGCAAAGAGCCTCAGTGCTCCCGAAACTTTTCATCAAAATGTCGAAGTCCAAACCGAGACATTTCCGCAAGAGAAGATCAGGTGTCCAAGATGATGAATTCCCTGAAATCACCATCAACATGGCTGATAAAGGAAAATCTAAGCGACATTCAAGTGAATCAAATCCCGACTTTTCCCCGAGAGGAAAAGTCAATTTAAGAATTGCTCAACGGATGTCCCGACTCCAGTTAGGAGCCATCAGACGTAGAGACTATAAGAGAATGCATGAAGGAATGTCATTAGAGGATGAGCTCTCGGACACTTGTTCTGCGATCGCTTCGGATGATACAGTATCTAGCACAGGGCAAACCAGAGAAGTACTCACAATCACCTCTGATCAGTTCGATCAAATACTTCAAGAGGCTCTAGCCAAGCAACGTGAAGAAATTAGAGCTGAAATGAAGATGGAGATGGAGTTAGCTATCCAACAAATGAGAGAGTTGCTAGCTCAACGGCCTCAACCTCCTGAGTCCAATCAGCGAGCTGAATCCAGGCGTCACACTCAGAATGTTGTAGATGACAGTGATCCAGAAGTGGATGAAGTCATTATGACTGATACACCTCCCAATAGTAATAACACTGGGGGTGGTTTAATGGATCCTCCCAACAACGATATTGGGGGTGGTTCAATAACACCTCTTACAGGGGGTGGTCCAACTCATTCTCCTCAACGTCTTTTGAATGAAGACATAGACGATGATAAGAAAATGAAAGAGTTTGAAAACAAAGTCAACGCTTTGATGACGGATCAAGAAGTGAAAAAGACGGGTATTCCATGTCCCTATCCAAAAGAATGGGATTCAATTCTATACCCGACAAAGTTCAATCTGATTGACTTCACACCGTTCGAAGGAAAGAGCTCGCCTACTCAGCACTTGATTTATTTCAAGTCTCATTTGGGCATGATATCTGGAAACAAGGCTTTAATGGTCCGGTCATTCGTTAGCACCCTTCGTGATCCCGCCTTCGATTGGTATCGACGTCTCAAGCTAGGGAGCATCAATTGCTGGGATGACATAGAAAGTTTGTTCCTCAGCAATTTTTCGATGATGACACCGAAGTGTCAATCGGAACCCTTCTGGATGAGAAATAAAAAGACGGAGAGCCGGTTGATAATTTTATCAAGCGCTTCCGCAACAAGGCAATGAATTGCAGAGATCTTGTTACAGAGGAGTTCATCCTGCAAACATGTCACAATAATCTCTCTATCGATGTCCTGGAAGCCCTGGGGGTCGTACTATCCAAAACTTAGAAAGATTTGAAAATACGTGGCGAACAAGCTGAACACTTTCTTAAAAGAAAGAAAGTTGAGAGAAATCAACCGGCGATATCTACAACCGCTGCGAATGCAACTCTCGATCCGAAGTTCCAAAAAGAGTATTCTTTTGAAGATGATGAAGCTCCAGCCATCTTGAAATACCTCATCGCCAATGACAAAATCGAGCTGCCACCTATTAAAGATCAGGAGGGCGTTAAAAGGACTACGGATCCAAACTACTGTGCATACCACAGAAGGGTTCTTCATCCCACTAAGATTTGCTTTGGACTAAAAAATAAAATCCAAGGTCTAATTGACTCCGGCGTCATAACGGCAAAACAAGCCAAATAAAGACGACATCTACTCCGAAAAGTATACGAGTATAAACTGCTTCTCCATGTAACTCCAAAAGGTATACGAGTATAAACTGTTTCCCGAACCTCCGACTGATATAAGAGGTTAAAAAAATTGCTTCCAAATGTGATTAGACTCAGGTTCACCTGAAAGCTAGGAGTGGATATGAGGTTATCATGGCTGAATACGAAGACAGGAACCAAGACATGATTCTATATCAAGAACAGCAATGTTGCTTAAAAACGAAAAGTTTCTGAAAAAGTACTATCCCTAGTACATTCAGGGTAACCTATTTAACGGGAAGTTTCTGGAGAATACTATATATGGTATTCTTAAGGATAACCCGAAACTAATCGATTGTTCAAGGTGAAAACCAATCATCTGAATAATCCACCCTTAATCATGATAAAAAATGATTAAGAACCTCCCGTTATGGCTATTTAATCATGTCCAAAATGATTAAAACCCTCTCACTGTGATTTTTAGAGTACTCTTTCATTGAGATGAGATTCAATGACTTCATCAAGTCGATCTTCCCTCATAAAACTCTGAAATCATTCATCTGCTGCTTAATTGGTTTCAATCATCGGGATCAATTTTTCCAACTCCCACTGTGACTTTCCAAGCACTTTATCGTTGAGATGAGATTCAATGACCTCATTGGGTTAGTCTTTCCTTACGAAACTCCTACGGTCTAATTGCGGGGTGCTTGATAATTCACAGTCCTCCACCATAAAATCCCTCACCGATCAAATTAACTAGGGTGGGTCCATCAAAATACTTTGTGGTTAAATCCACCTGAACTCCCGCTGTGTCCAAGCCTTTAACACTCCCACTATTGAGCTCTGACACAACACCTAAAATTTCAATCCATGACAATTGGCAAATCTCCTTTCGTCACTGGTTACCAAAAAACATCTTCTGAGTGATTTGTACAAATCTACATTCCTACTGTTATTTGTACCTCAACTCCCTCCTTTTGCTTGGTCAAACCTTTAAACAGTTAGGACCAAAGTCAAAATCTCTTCTCGATTCCTTCCACGAACGAGAAGTCCACAAATTGAACGATCAAACCTTTAAACAGTTAGGATCGTCTCAAATCCCCATTTGGTCAAACCTTCCTACAGTTAGGACCAAAGCCAAAATCCTCTCTCGATTCCCTCCATAAACGAGAGGTCCACAACTTGAGCGATCAAACCTTTAAACAGTTAGGATCGTATCAAACTCCTACTTGGTTAAACCTTACTACAGTTAGGACCATAACCAAAATCCCCTCTCGATTCCTTCCATGAACGAGAGGTCCACAAATTGAGCGATCAAACCTTTAAACAGTTAGGATCGTATCAAATCCCATTCGGTCAAACCTTTAAACAGTTAGGACCAAAGCCAAAATCCTCTCTCGATTCCCTCCATGAACGAGAGGTCCATGAATTGAGCGATCAAACCTTTAAATAGTTAGGATCGTATCAAATTCTCATTTGGTCAAACCTTTAAACAGTCAGGACCAAAGCTAAAATCCCCTCTCGATTCCTCCCATGAACGAGAGGTCCATAAATTAAACGATCAAACCTTTAAACAGTTAGGATCGTCTCAAACTCCTATTTGGTCAAACCTTTAAACAGTTAGGACCAAAGCCAAAATCCCCTCTCGATTCCTTCAATGAACGTGAGGTCCACAAATTGAGCGATCAAACCTTTAAACAGTTAGGATCGTA
>BQKN01064382.1:183756-236058 GCA_022839385.1 Asparagus kiusianus | reverse complement strand
TATATACATATAGGTCCTGTTACAATATACAATAATTGCCTGCAGGGTACCTATATCTAACAAACTCCCACTTGCACTAAGGCCAATTATAGTATCTAATACCCAATAGCTCAACAAGTTTCTCAAATTGTGAACGAGCAATTGCCTTTGTGAATGGATCTGCTATATTATCTTTTGTGTCTACTCTTTCAATCTTGATCTCCCGGTGATCAACTATCTCCCTGATCAAGTGATACTTCCTCAGAATGTGTCTGGACTTATGGTGAGATCGAGGTTCCTTTGTTAGAGCTATTGCAGCATTATTATCACAGTATAAAGGTACTGGATCTTTAATGGTGGGAACAACTTCCACCTCTAAAAGGAACTTCCTCATCCAGACAGCTTCTTTAGCTGCATCATTGGCTACAATGTATTCAGCTTCCATAGTCGAGTCTGCTACTGTATCCTGCTTGGAACATTTCCAGCTGACAGCCCCTCTATTAAGGGTGAAAATATATCCTGATACAGACTTACTATCATCGATATCGCTCTGAAAGCTTGAGTCGGAAAAAGCCTCCATTCGGAGGTCACTTTTACCATATATCAAAAATAACTCCTTAGTCCTTTTAAGGTACTTAAGTATATTCTTGACCGCTTTCCAGTGCTCTTCTCCATGATCAGATTGGTATCTACTTACCAAACTGAGTGAATAAGCGATATCTGGTCTAGTACATAACATGGCATACATGATCGATCCTACTGCCGAGGCATAAGGAATTAGACTCATGCGTTTCCTCTCTTCATCAGTCTGGGGAGACATCTTTTTAGAGAGGGAGATTCCAGGAGATGCAGGTACAAAACCTTTCTTGGAATTTTCCATGCTAAACCGTTTTAGCACTTTGCCAATGTATCTAGATTGCGATAATCCTAACATCCTTTCAGATCTATCTCTATAGATCTGAATACCTAGTACACAGGATGCTTCGCCTAAATCTTTCATGGAAAATCTTTTTGATAGCCAAATTTTAACCGCTTGTAATGACGGTATGTCATTACCGATTAAGAGTATATCGTCTACATATAAAATAAGAAACGATATAATACTCCCAATTATCCTTTTATACGCACATGGTTCATCTGGATTTTTGATGAAACCAAACTCTTTGATAGCATCATCAAAACAGATGTTCCATCTCTGCGATGCTTGCTTCAGTCCATAAATGGATTTAAGCAATCTACATGCTTTTCCACTGCTCCCACTGACTACAAAACCCTCTGGTTGCGTCATATATATGCACTCTTCTAAATCACCATTTAGAAATGCAGTTTTGACATCCATTTGCCAGATCTCATAGTCATAGTGAGCAGCTATAGCAAGTAGGATCCGAATAGACTTGAGCATAGCCACTGGAGAAAAAGTTTCATCGTAGTCCAAACCAGGTCTTTGACGAAAACCTTTAGCTACCAGTCTAGCTTTAAAAGTCTCTACTTTTCCATCTACACCCAACTTTTTCTTAAACAACCATTTGCAACCTATGGGTATCACCCCTTTAGGAGCATTGTCTAATATCCATACTTTGTTGGTGTACATAGAGTCTATTTCAGATTTCATTGCATCATGCCAAGCAACAGAGTCCCTACTCTGAGAGGCTTGTTGATAACTTAAAGGTTCGTCATCATCTATGACGTGATCTAACATGCCACCTTCAACTGAAAAATTATATTGTGTCTTAGGTGCATGAGATCGCCTTGGATATCTGTGGAGTGGTTGAGGTTCTTCTGGTATAACTGAATTTGTTGGTTCCACTAATTTATCAGTAATATTTTGTATCTCTGAAACTTCTTCCAGTTCTACCATGCTCCCACTAATTTCTTTTTCAAGAAATTCCTTCTCTAAGAAGGTGGCATGCCGAGAAACAATTATCTTTTGTTCATCGATGTGGTAGAATTGATATCCAATGGAATTCCTTGGATATCCTACAAATTTGCATAATACTGAGCGTGCCTCTAACTTTTTGGGATCTTGCTTCTTTACATAAGCATGACATCCCCAAATCTTAATATAATTAAGATGTGGTTTCTTCCCACTCCATATCTCATATGGAGGTTTAGGCACTGCTCTAGTTGGAACCCTATTCAGTAAGTGTGTTGTTGTTTCTAATGCATACCCCCAGAATGAAAAAGGTAACTCAGTGTTACTCATCATGGAACGTACCATATCTAATAGGGTACGATTCCTTCTTTCTGACACGCCGTTAAGCTGTGGTGTAAAGGGTGGAGTAACCTGAGAGAGAATCCCATTCTCTTTTAAAATACCTAAGAATTCCGAGCTCAAGTATTCACCTCCTCGATCCGATCGAAGAATTTTAACTTTCTTGCTCGTTTGGTTCTCTACTTCATTTTTGTACTCGATAAATTTCTCAAGTGCTTCAGATTTGTGTTTCATCAAAAACACATGTCCAAACCTTGAAAAATCATCAGTAAAAGTAATAAAGTAGGAGTAGCCACCTCTGGCCATTGTAGACATAGGACCACATACATCACTATGTATCAGTCCTAAGAGTTCTATAACTCTTACTCCAGTTCCTTTAAATGGAGTCTTGGTCATTTTACCTTTAAGACAAGACTTGCAAGTCTCATAAGACTCAAAGTCAAATGGATCTAAATATCCATGCTTATGAAGCTCGCCAAGTCTTTCTTTATTAATATGACCAAGTCTGCAATGCCATAAGAAAGCGTCATTCATAACTGAGTGCTTTCTTTTATTAGTGTGATGAGTGTTCAGAATTATGTTTTGATTAAGAATATAGATGCCATTGTACAATGTTCCATAAGCAATCAACTTTTGATTAAATATGATATTCATAACATTGTTCTCCAACTTAAATACATATCCATCTTTATCTAATAAAGATATGGATATTATATTACACATCATAGTTGGTACAAAATAACAGCTATTTAAAATCAAAACGTTTCCATTTGGTAAAGCTAGATGAAAATCCCCTACTGCAAGTGCTGCAACTATTGCACCATTACCAACTTGCATGGTCATCTCTCCAGCTCCAAGTTTTCTATAACTTTTAAGTCCCTGTAACAAATTACAGATGTGAGATCCTGATCCGGTATCTAATACCCAGGATGTATGATTTATAGAAAAACAATTCTGAGTAACAAACACACCTGTAGATGAAGCAACAACTTGCTTATTCTTGGTGAGTGAGGCTAGGTATTCTGGGCAGTTCCTTTTCCAATGTCCTGACTTATGACAATGGAAGCATTCTGCTGTCATCATTTTTGCCTTTCCTTTATCCTTCTTGACAGCCTTCTTAACACCTTTCTTTGGTTTAGTAGTTTTCTTCATTCCTTTTTTCTTAGCAACAAATTTGCCAGAAGAGGAAGAAGATTGCCCTATAGCCAAGGCTGGTGTTTGTCCCTTTTTCAAAGAACTTTCTTCCTGTCTTAACAAATTAAGCAAGGCAGGAAGAGTGGGCTCCAGATCCATCATCAAAAACTGTGATATGAATCGGGAGTATGCTGGTGTCAAGGACTGCAGAATGATATCTGTATATCTATCTGCATCTAGGCCTACGTTCAAAAGTTCAAGCTCATTGACATAGGCGATCATTTTGAGGACATGATCCCCAACAGAAGATCCCACAGTCATTTTCGTCTGGAACAGATTCCTAGACGCCGCGTACTTCATTTGTCGCGGTTGCTCGCCATACAGTTCTTCTGTATTACGAAATATGGATCTGATATCCATATTCTCATGTTGCCTCTGATGGACCAAATCCATAGAGGCAATGGTGAGGCATTGAGCAAGTGAACAATCTTTATCCCATGTATTGCGGATTTCAGTTTCCGCTATAGTGGGTTCTAGGCCTAGAACAGGTTCGGGCGCAGTGAGGACATATGCTACTTTGTCATAAGTTAGGGAAATTTTAACATTCCTCAACCAGTCTTTGTAATTAAGACCGGTTAACTTGTTCTGTTCCAATATGAGTTTTAAACCAGACATAATGGCCTGAAAGAGAGAGAAAAGGTATTTTAGCAGATGTTCAATACATAAAATAGATTTGGTTTATTTTTATCTAAGTTATGCCTCCCACTATTTTTCGAGTCCCTCAAAACCTTATAAGAGGTGATCGGAAAACAACGCATTGTTTTCAAGTGGGATCAAGATCCAATTATCATTGAATGCATCAACCTTGGCGTATGTCAACAAATTGACACATTCAATAATTGGTAGACAACTATTGTCTTTTACACTCTTGTAATTCTTGATATGATTTTACCCCTAGTCTTTTATGACCTTGGCGTATGCCAACAAATCATAAAATGCTAGTCAAGTTTGTACCCATCATTTCTTGACTGGCTTAAATTTAATTTATGCAAACTCTTGATGTATGCCAACAAAGTTGCATAACCAACTTAAGCTATCCTTATATCTTATATACAGATGAATACTATTTAGCCATAGAATAGTTATGCCTTGACGTATGCCAACAACCATAGTATTTATAAGCTTAATAGTATTTAACTAAAATGATGGAGGGCTACGGATGATTTCTCAAATCTTTTACCGTAATCGAACTTGATATAGTTTAAAGATGCTCTATATTTATACTTGCAACAATTAAACTAGCCAGGAAAGCGCAAGATTGGTGGGAGGGCTCCGAGCTATTCACCGGGAATATTTATCGGACCTTAATTAAGTAACCACCGCTCTTTAAGACTATAACGCAAAAGATTGGGCATCACCCCTTATCTTAAGTTAGGCATCACCCCATGAGTTATATCTCATAATCACTTTCCTAGACACTAGTTAAAAGTTCGTTCTAAATACATCTCTTTTAACTGCTTTAGGTTTATTTATCTTTCACACTAACACTATGTTAATGTCGATCTCACCACTCTATGGTCAATAAACTCTTATTGCCATGTCTCACAAAATTTAAAATGAGTTTTTATAATAAAAACTATTCTCTAACGAGATAGAGATATAAACTTTGTAGAATATAGCACCCAATTGTATTGACATCTACAATTGGGGCACAACCAACATATCAATATATGTAAAAGCAATATGGAATGGTAGTGGACAACTAAGGGAATAAAATGCAACTACACTAATTACATTTTGGCAAGCAATTTGCAACTCCTTACATTGCTAGCTCCCTTGCAAATCCTGTATTATTACATTCACATATACATAGGACGTGCAAGCCCCATTTATAATGAAAAAACCATCTCGTAGGATGGGTAATAATATTGCACTGAATGTAAAATAAAAGCCATAAATGAAATAACTAAACTAAATAACCATACCTCCCACACCCGAACAAGGGCCTATACCCGTAGGCGTAGCCCATGATCGGTGAGCAAGTGCCAAAACCCGTAGGCGTAGCCCATGCTCGGGGAGGAAAGAGGTCAAAAATAATATTACATTTTTAGCTATATTACATCAATACAATAAATGCAAGAGAATTGTTGTCCACTACCATCCATAAACATAACATCCACGCAAGATGATATAAAACATATAACTTAATCAACATTAAGAAATATGCATCTATCTAGTTATGCAACAAATTGGAAAACTAGATAACATAGGGATTATCCTAACTCAAATAGGACTATCATGTTTCTAACATACAACTACACTAGTTGTAAATAAGTGTTTTGCAATTTATACAAGTGTTTTTACTCCTAAAAACATATGAACCAAAAATCACATTTTTGAATCAACAACTAGTATAATTAATTACAAAACAACTTGAATAAATTAACTAGTTTCATTAAAACAACTTTTAATTAAACTAGTAATTAGAAGCAAGAACAAAGTCCTCTATGAGTTAGATATGCATGTTAAGATTTAATTAGATGGAACCATGGCTCTGATACCATGAAGGAAATCGTGCTATGTCTACATGCATAATACACAGCGGAAGACATGTATGTACAAAAATACTAAGCATGTAGAGAGCATGAATTATATAATAGGACCATCCTAATCAAATCTAACATAACCCCTATATTAAAGAGAGCATAAAAGAGTTAAAAAGTCATACTTTCGAAGCGTGATTCGATGGAAGATCAAATAACCCCTAGCTCTTGCTCCTTGTAGTAGTAAATCTCCTCGTAGTGGATCTCCAAATCTTCAAATAAGCTTGATAAAATCGGAGTCTTCTTGAGACACAAGGCAAGATGTCCACCCCGGGGTACTTTAAAATCCTACTACTTCCTCTTTCTCAAGATTGCTAGAATTTAGTAAGAGGAGAGCTCTCTTTTATTCTCTTATGGAAAAATCACTTAGCCAATTTTTCATTAACCTTTCCATAAGAAAAAAGAGCTCATATTTATAGAGTGAAATGTGTTCATGATATGAATGACTCATCCAATGAGTCATGCAATGAATCATCAAAAATTAATGATTAATCAAGTGAGTCATGCAATGAATCATCTTATGAATCATTACATTTCAAAACCATGTGCTAATAAACCATGTGCTCAAACCATACCACTAAGTGACTCATCTCATAACTCATTATACATAGTATGTGTATTTCATAAATGAGAATACCAAATTATTATCACTAATACAGTATTTCATAAATACGGTATATAGTATTATTCCAATCTTTAACTAATTAGTCACTATATGACCAAATAAATCAAGAGTTGACCAAAAGTCAACTGTTGACCAAAAAGTCAACTAGTTGACTAAAAGTTAACTTTATGGGAAAAATACTGGAATTCATTTCTTAAGCACATAGCATTCTGATTTTACCGATATACATAACCGTTTATGTGTATCCGGAAGAAATCATATATGCGTATCAATCATACGCATCACTCCATAAATTGTGTTTCATAGGATTCAAGTACGCGCTTGGTGTGACTCTAGGGCCCAACTTAAGAACTCGGCAGTGGATCATATCCATAAGTACAACAGAGGTGCTAGCTACACATGAAGACTACCCGGGTATAAGTTGTGATAAATGTCTGCAAGATGCTTACACAATTTTATCAGGACCACTCAGTGATAATGCCGTACAGTCCGGTCTCTTCGTCAAACCATGTCAAACTATCAAGCCTAGGGTATGGAAAACTGTCAAACCCTAATTGCTCAATTATTGTTTGTAGATATTAAACTCATAACCTATAGGATCAAACTGACAATCAGTTTATCTTATTTACCTCGGCCAATGATTTCCAGGCTATAGTTATATCAAACAATCTTATGACATCAACCCCTATACTGGGAGAGACGAATCCCTTCTTGGCATCTCAATATCTACTTATGTCTCGGGATGTACCCAACAAGAACCGTTATGCACAACTCGATGAGAACTGTGGTTAGGTAAAAGTCTAAGTACACCTATACCGACATGTAAGATATTACACTCATGCCTCAGGTCATGAGACTACTATGTACTATATCACTTGAGAACTTCTATTTGATAGTTAAGTATAATTACCAACTAGAAGTTCTCGATGAGTCGTTCAGTCAACTCATTCAGTAATGAGTTAGCTGTATACTGTATCTTGATGTCTTACAACAATGATCTAAGAGATGGATCATCGTCCTTCCAAAGGAGAAATAAAGTATACACTAGTCTTACCAAAGTGATAATGTCCCATTTCAACACTTCATCGACTAGGAACATTTTAGAATATACGTTAGTGACTAATCAGATCTCTTCATTACGATCACTATCTGAAATGTCTGATAGTCTAGTATTTATTCTAAGGACATTATCTGTATATTTAGAACATCAGATAAATCTGACCAAAATAGCATACTATCATTTTGAACAAGGATGTTATATACATATAGGTCCTGTTACAATATACAATAATTGCCTGCAGGGCACCTATATCTAACACGATTAGGGTTAGGGTTCGATTAGGGTTAGGGTGAAGGTAGGGGTGAATATTTAGCGACGGAATATTCCGTCGCTATAACATGACTTATAGCGACGGAATTTCCGTCGCTATTTAACCGTAGGCAAATAACTTTATAGCGATGGAAAATGATATTTTAGCGACTAAACATTTCCGTCGCTAAAATATTAGCGACAATATAAAATTCCGACGGTAAATATGATATAGCGACGGAATTTCCGTCGCTAAAATAGTTTTTAACGACGGAATAATCCGTCGCTAAAACTTATCAATCAAAGGACAATATCTTATCCTTATCTCCCGCCAAATTTTGTGCATGAGGAGATCTTGGCCTTTGATTGATAAATCAAAGGCCAAGATCTCATTAGGAGATATTAGGAACCCTCTCATTAGTTGAGGATCCGGATCCGATTAAGTACAGCGGGTAGGTGCTGCCGAAATTTTGATGAAATAAAAGTACACTTGAACACACGTAAATACAAATACATCATCTGTTTGACTGGTTATCATGTATCATGATGTGTATGCATTATATTATTGCCTTTATATTATCTGGTTGACTGGTTATCATGTGGATGTGTATGCTTGTATATTATTACCTTTATATTATCTGTTTGACTGGTTATCATGTAACGCGGTGTGTTATGTATTACATTATTGCCTTTGTATTATCTGTTTAACTGGACATCATGTACACGCGATTCTGTTGCCATGTGCTGTTTTATTAATTATTTGCATTATCTGTTTAACTGGACATCTGTATTACATTATTGCCTTTGTTGGATATTCATTATGTTTTCAAAGTATAGATGACGAGAGGACTACGTAAGAAAGCGCTTGAGAGAATTTTGGGTAGACATTCTGGAGGCGACGCACATGCCTCTACGTCAGGTATTTTTATTTATTTGTTATATTTGTACATTTCTATAAACTATTAACATGAGTCTAATATATTTTTAACATTTACTACACAGGAGGAAGAGATGCTACACATGACTCGCAGCCACAGGACACATCACGCGGAGATGCTCCACATGACGTGGAGACACAGGCTGATCCTACACAGCATGCAGAGATACCACCACCACCGCATGCAGATATATTGGAGGAGAGGAGATTTGAGCCGTATAGCGTAGCTTTAGAAACTGCGGCACTACCGCCAGATTCTATTACGGATCAGCGAGTCAACGGTCCGGCCAAGGTGAGGGATGATTGGGATTCTTATCATATTATGCGCCCCATCGCGCAGCAAAGGTACGAACAAGCAAAGCGTAGATGCCTCGAACTGAAAGGTACGAATAAATTTTTATAGTCTATCGGTTATTATTTTAAATTTTTTTCGCAAATATACATTGTTTCATTCGATTCTTTGTTTCGTAGGTACCGAGCGACCTGCTAGACGCGGCCGCAATGCTACTAAGGAATCGAACCTCATCCCTGATATTAATCGGAGGGCTGTGATCCGATGGGAAAACGGAGTGCCTATTGGGGCCTTTGCCAATGCTTTCAACAATTTCCTTGCCGCTTTAGCCAGGAGACACGATTTCTTCAACATATTTTTGACGTGGAAATCGCAGCGGATTGATGCGCTGGTGGCTTGTTGGAGATATATATGTGTGAGCCATTTATTTTAATTTTCATCATTATTAGTTATTAGTTTATTATTAT
Source organism: Asparagus kiusianus (assembly GCA_022839385.1). Taxonomy (NCBI): domain Eukaryota; kingdom Viridiplantae; phylum Streptophyta; class Magnoliopsida; order Asparagales; family Asparagaceae; genus Asparagus; species Asparagus kiusianus. The sequence continues at coordinate 226,500 of BQKN01064382.1, read as the reverse complement.
GTTTAATACACTGATTTGTATCTACTTTTTCTTTATATGCTGAAGCGATTTTTCTTTCTTGACGATAATATTTGTGCCTGGACGTACTGCTTCGGGCAAATCAATGTATCGTTCAAGAGATGGCGGTTTGAGGTAAAGAAAAAATATTTTATCCAAATAACAGAAGATTAGGAGCGATACTGGCATCTTGACACGCGTGTGGATGGAGTAGATTTTTTTGCACTTTGCAGTTACTGGGACACGGCTGAAATTCAGGTATTATTGAAGTATATATTTTTAATTTATTGTTTGAATTTCTATATTGTTTCGAATTGACATTGTTTTGCAGGCTCAAGCTGAAATAGCAAGGAGGAATCGCAACGCGCCTCGCAGTTACGAGCATCACGGGGGCTCCAGGACATTCAGCTAGCATTATCATCAATTAGAGCTTGAGGTATATAATATATTAGCTTTTACGTTGAGTATAATTTATGTGTTATGGGTTAATGATATATTTGAATAAAATAGGGAAGGGGAGATCTCAGACATTTTGCAGATCGTATTCTGACTTCCTGGAGCCCGAATTACGCCGATGAAGAGAAGAAAGCAAAGAATAAGGATCTGGCTGTAAGTAGCAGTTCATTTATATATTCAATTTCATATCAATGCATCATTATTTTGTCGATTTGACCGGGTTGTTTTGATATATCACAGGAGAAAGTACATGCCAAGGTACAGGAGCAATTGACTCAGTCTCAGGTCTGTTCTAACACTCCTGGCTGGCTAAGTAGGGAGGATGAGGACTCCATCATCGAGACGGTCATTGGACCTAGTAGGAAGAACAGATATCGGTGGAGAGGATCCGAGCAGAGGCCGCACGAGTCTAGTAGCACCTACGAGTCTGCAGCACCACAAGGAACACCAGGAAGTAGTTCATATCAAGACTCGATGGAGCAGCGATTAAAAGCGATTGAAGATTGGCAGTCACAGCAAACAACATACCAGCGGGCTCTAGAGGAAGAACGGAGGCGCCGGGAGCAGACCGAATTGGAGTTCACACAATTCATGTCGACTCTGCCTCAGGAGGCTCAGGAGGCATATAGGAGACGGTTTTTGTCGTCACAGGTAATATATATACTTTGTTTTTTTTAATTAGATGATATCGTACATACTGATACATACCGATACAAACTGTTACACACAAACCCTAACTCTAACCCTAACACAAACCTCAAAATATATACCTATAATATTTTTATGTGATGGTGGTGTTGATGGTGTATGCGTGCGTAGTGTTGGAGGTATTGGTTGGTGGGTTGGTGGGTGAGGTTGGAGGATTTGTGGTTGAGGATGAGGAGTGTGGATTTTGTTGTGGTGGTGGTCGAGGGGGGAGAGGTAGGGCGAGGGGGAGTGTTGTTGGTTGGTGGGTGAGGTTGGAGGATTTGTGGTGGTGTTGTGGTGTGATGTGTGGTGATGTGTTGTGCAGTGCAGTGTAGTGTTGTGTTGTGATGGTGTAGTGTTGTGGTGTTGTGTTGTGATGGTGTAGTGTTGTTGTGTTGTGGTGTTGTGTTGTTGTGTTGTGATTTTGTGGTGTTGGTTGTAGTATATTTATATTTGTACTCTTATTAACGTTTACACACACTTGTTAACATTTGATTTATATTTACAGGCCGGAACTTCTTCACAAGGTGTAGCCGGGGGTAGTCATAATGTGGCTGGTGTTGAGGATGAGGATGATGATGATCAGGAGGATTGATTGTCCTTAATATAACTTTGAAAATAATTTCTTGTGTTGTATAAACAATACTTATTATGTACCCGTCGAGAGACTTTTACTTGCTTTTATTGAACTAAATGTGTGATATATGTTTGAGATGTGATATTTGCGTGAGATTGAAGCTTTCTTCTACTGATTGAACAGGTTTTTAAAAATTATTATCGATATTGTACAGGGAATTTTCAATTTTCAAAATATTATTTTAATTACTTTTTTAAAAAAATTTAGCCACGGAAATTCCGTCGCTAAAAATACTTTTAGCAACGGCATTTACGTCACTAATGTACTATTTAGCGGCGGAAAACGTGCACGAAATCACAGCCGTGCATATTCCAGAAACAATAGCGACGGATTTTCCGTCGCTAATAATTATTTAGTGACGGATTATCCGTCGCTAATAGCTTTTTTAGTGACGGATTTTCCGTCGCTATTGTTTTTTAATTTTTTATTACTTTAAAATCGCGACCGATTTTCTGTCGTTAATAATCCGTCGCTAATTATTAGCGACGGAAAGTCCGTCGCTAAAAGTCGTTTTAGGCACCCCTGTTATAGCGTCGATAATTTAGCGACGGAAATTTATTTTTTCCGTCGCTAAAACTTTTAGCGACGGAAAATCAACCTATAGCGACGGAATTGTCCGTCGCTAAAAGTTCAAATTCCAGCAGTGCTACACCTATCTTAATCCTACGTGAACTATCTATAGCTTAATAATTTTTAAAAATTATATTAATAAAATATTTAAAACATCTTTTTATGGTATTATTTGTAAAGATAAAGAAATTATACGTAATCATTATTATATCCTATCATAATCCTACATGAACTATCTATAGCTAAACAGTTTAAAAAATTATATTAATAATATATTTTAAACATATTTTCATGGTATTAGTTTGTAAAGATAAAGAATTCTACGTAGCTAACGTACTGTAATATATAAAGTATTGCAAAAAACCAAAAAAATTTAAATTTACACAAAATATCCTGAAAATTTCAAAATTATAAAAACTATCCCGACGTCTAAAAACTTAAAACAATAAACATAAAATCAAGTAATTAACAGCAAAGAATTTAAAGTTTGTGGATATAGGCAAGTTTGCCGAACCACATAAATCTTGTGTATTTACTGTTTTCTGAGTGTTGTCTATTGCTTGTAGGTTCCCTTGACAATTCAGTCCTAGAACTGATGAGAGGAAGAGTGTATATCTCACTTTGTTAAGATATTTTACTTCTGTTCTTGTTTCCTTCGTGAAGGAACATAGAGGTTGGCTTGAGCTTTTGTGAAAACAAAAGCCAGGGCTTTCTCTCGGATTATATTGCTTCCGCGGTGTGAGGACGTGACTCTGCACCTAATACTTTATATAGCTATTTAGCTAATGGTTAAAATGTATGTCGGGTATAGCACCATTAACAATCATCACCGATCAAGATAAAGCCATGTGTGATGCAATTCACAAAATCTTTCCTCAAATTTGTCATCGCTTTTGTTCATGGCACCTTCATAGGGATGCCTTATAAAATCTTCAATCAATGTATAATGAATATGGTGAGGGTTTCAATAAAGTATAACAAATGGTATTGGAGTAAAATAGAATAAAATTTTAAAAAAGTGTTGGGAAGAAATGAGAGATGAATATGATGCAGATAAAAGGAGCTGGTTAGTTAATTTATACAATTATTGAGATCATTAGGCTCCTGTGTATTTTAAAGATACTTTTTCTACAGGAATGACATCTACTCAGCAAAGTGAGAGAATCAATATTTTTTGATCTTTTTGTGAATGTCAATACCGAGTTATATGATTTTGTATGATAACGTTGTTAGAGCTCGATGAGCCACTGAGCTTGAGCAAGATTTTAAGTCAAACTCAATTCCTAGATTGATAATTGAACATGCAATTAAAAAACAAGCTAGAGAGAGTTATATACAAATAATATATTTACTATCTTTTAGAAAGAACTCAATGATAGTTATTCCATGCTTTGTGAAAGATTGTCAAAAGATGGCGCAAGGATGTGGGTACCCGGAGGAAGTTGTGGAAAGGTGTCTTCCTAAGGGCTTCCATATGTTTTTTATCCAATACTATATGTTTATCAATTAAATCTAGAAATAACAAAGATTGGAAGGAATTCTCAATTATGATATCATAGCCCTACATGAGAATTATAATTCAGAATGTTAATAATTAAATATAGTATATAACATTTAACTATCTAGTTGTGCTATAGGGCAAAATATGATAATTTTAGTTTAAATTTTGTGCTCTTTTACGTTGACCAAAATATTGGTGCACTGAGAGTACATTACATGCCAAAAAACATGCATATAAATACTAACATTATACTTAAAATAAATATTTCAACATGACAGAAATCAAACAAATGCAATCAAAGTCATGGAAGTTTCATGGAAATTTACCCCTTTTATTCATGAATATCCAATTAAGAATACAATTCTTATATTTTAAATTTACCCCTTTTATTCATGAATATCCAATTAAGAGTACAATTCTTATATTTTTTAGACACTTGAAGTGTTTGGATTTCTTCATCCTAACAGGAGTACACATAATTCAGGAAAGAGGATAAGCAAGTACAATATCAGCATTGATTTACTTGAATGGTCTAAGATGATCGCAAAATCTTCATGTTTATACCTAATATTTTAAAGTTATTATTCCATTGAAAACATAAACATTGATGTCAATCATCATTATTTAAATTTAGAAAGTATGCGTAGGCATTAGGCCTTCAAGGTTAGTGTTACGTCTTATATGATCATATTCTCTATAGGTACTCTTATAGCACAAACAAAAAATTATTTTCAAATAAAACACAAATTAAAACATAAAATTTACTTATGAAGAATAAGGTTTTTTGCATTTAGAGGGGGAAGATTTTGATGATTTCGAAGAAATCCTGGATGTCGGCCCCTTCAATTTATTCGAAGTCATGACTTGGGGGTAGGGCTACGCGTATTTGTGGTCGAGCTTGGAGGAGGAGAGGGACACACAAAGCTTTGTCAAGCAATGGTGTTCTGTGAAGGAGGAGGAGGAGGGTCATGTGAAGCTTTGTCAAGTGGCGACTATAGACGGTCGAAATGTGTTTTCACCAAGGACGATGATGAGCTTGGATCCATAAAGTGAATGTCCATGGTCTAGACACTTCAAATGAGCCCAAACTCAAGCCCACAACAAGCTATAGCGAAGATCACCTAATGATTGAAGCAAACCTCGCCAATACAGCCCACATCGACTCAACTGACCAAGTCAGATGGGAGTCGACCTTCGTAACACGCATTAGATCAAGTCAAAAAATGTCATCAGTTGATCAAATCACGAGTCAAATTCTATCCAAAATTTAAACATGTAGGCAAAGTTTGCCAATTAACGAACTCCGCCCACGTGGACCAAGTCATCCACCTCTGAAGAAGGCGCGCCCACGTCCGGGACCTTCACCTACATCTTCAGCGAACTTCGTCAAGTCTGTGAAGTTCACCTAAATAGTCGTTTCAAAACTATTTTCAGGGAATAACTACTCCCCACTAACTCTTACTTTAATGGCCACTTAATCCACAATTAAGGGAACTATTAACTCTTTCTTTTAGCCTATAAAAGAAGAGGAGATCATCCATTTTGGAAAAAAAAAGAAAAGAGAAGGCCCCCCGAAAGTTTTGGCTAAAACAAGCTACACACGTATCGTATTTGTGATCCCATTGAGAGACAATGCTAAAAGAAAACTGAGCTAGCTTCTAAGTAATCTAATTCTCATCAACAGCAAAAGACCCATCATCTTAATCGGCGCGTCAACGGAGTACAAGATCGATGCTCCACCGGCATATAGAAAAGAATCCTAGGGAAAAATAAATTTTCCTTTGTTTTGTTAACTTTCTTTCATTTGTAATCTGTGTTAATTAAAATACAAAAGAATCCAAAATAGAGGCGAAGCTTTGCGACGGTGGTCGAGCTTGTAGGAGGGCGACGAGCCGATCTGAGCGGAGAGGGCAGGAGGTGTTGAGGAGGTCGAGCTTTGCGGCGGCGTAGCTTTGCGGCGGTGGTCGAGCTTATGGGAGCACATTGAGGCATCAAGGAGATTTGAGCAGAGAAGGCAGAAGGCGTCGAGGAGGTTGAGCTTTGTGTTAGGAATTTTATGGAGATTAACCTACAGAATTAAACACTAAACGAATAATGGCACTAATGAAAATACCACAAGCAAGTAAACACCAAGATTTAACGTGATTCGGCAAATCGTGCCTACGACCATGGGGCAATCTAGAGAGAAATATTCCACTATGAATTAAGAGTACAATCGCTCCAAGTTATACCTGAACTTGAGCATTAAATCACAAGAGAAAATACAATGTTACCTCTAGGACGCCAAAATCCTAAAACCCATCTCACCAAAAATCTCCAACTCCCACAGAGAAACCAACACCGTACCCTTGATGGCGTCATCATTTTGAAGACGACGGCTTTTGAATCACTGCAATCGGACAACCAAGCGATCTGAAATCTTAATCTCTCTCTCTCTCTCTCTCTCTCTCTCTCTCTCCTTAGATTACTGTAGCATCGGGAGATTGTTCATCCGAAAAACAAAAAATGGTTTTTTCATATATAGAGTTCTCCAAACATATTCCTATTTCAAATAGATCATCCAAATCCTCTTCTAGATAGAGGTCTAATTCATGTGGACTTCATGTAGGCCTTTATCTTAGGCTGGACCCACAACAATCTCCCCCTCCAGCCAAAGGAGAGGATATTCCTATCTGTAACTTCTTAACGGGAGTTCATGTCGGCGAATCACCGACACAACTCGGTCTTTTCTTTGGAAATAATATTCGCTAAAAAATCTGCTGGATTTTTATCTGTGTGAATCTTCTGTAGCTTCAGCTTCTCTTTCTCAACAGCTTCTCTAAGCCAATGATATCTCACATCAATGTGTTTCGTCCTAGAGTGGAATGTTGAATTTTTACTCAAATCAAGGGCATTTTGACTATCAATGAAGATATGATAATTGTCATGCTGCAAGCCTAATTCCTGCAAAAATCTTCTTAACCAAATTAGCTCCTTACCAACTTCTGCAGCTATAATATATTCTATCTCTGTTATAGATAAAGAAACACACTTTTGCAATCTCGACTGCCAAGATACTGATCCCCCTACAAAAGTGAACAACCAACCTGAGGTAGACTTCCTGTGATCGAGATCACCTGCCATATCCGTATCTGCAAAACCATATAATACTACTTTCGAACCTCCAAAACTCAAACATAATCTGGAACATCCTTTTAAATATTTTAAGATTCACTTTACACCTTCTTAGTGAACTTTCCCTAGATTAGAAAGAAACTTACTCACAACGCCAACTGCATGAGCTATATCTAGCCGAGTGTAAACCACGACATACATCAAACTCCCTACAATAGAAGAGTACGGAATATTCTCCATATCACTCTTTTCCTCATCTGTAGCTGGGCAAAAATTCTTACTAAGCTTAAAATGACCTGCAAGAGGAGTACTGAGTGACTTGTCATCTTTTATGTTGAATCTATCAAGTAGCCATTCAACATATTTCTCCTGTGATAACCACAACTTCCTGACTTTTCTATCACAAGCAATATCCATACCAAGAATATGCTATGTCGAGCCTAAATTCTTCATATCAAATGATTTAAATAACTCCTTCTTCAGCCCACTGATTATCTAACTATCCTGACCAACAATCAACATATCGTCCACATAAACCAAAAGGATAATGAAGCTAGAATATGAAATTCTCCTGAAATAAACAAATGAATTTGCAACTGTCCTTTGATAGCTATGACTCAACATAAAAGAATCAAATTTCTTGTACCACTATCTGGGTGTCTGCTTTAATCCATAGAGACTCTTTCTTAACCTGCAAACCATGTGTTCTTTTCCCTTCACTTCAAAACCATCCGGCTGCTCCTTGTAGATTTCCTCCTCCAAATCACCATAAAGGAATGCAGTCTTCACATCAAGCTGCTCAATCTCGAGGTCTAAACTAGTTGCTAACCCTAAGATAACTCTTATGGACGTCATCTTCACAACCGGTGAAAAAATCTCATCAAAATAAATGTTATTTTTCTGACCAAAACCTTTCACCACTAATCTGGCTTTGTATTTCTAAATCTCTTTGTAACCATCTTTCTTTAACTCGAACACCCACTTGTTTTTCAAAGCTTTTTCGTCTTTCGGCAAATCCACCAACTTATAAGCGTCATTCTTCTCAAGAGACTTTATCTCTTTTTTCATAGCCTGAAACCATCTGTTCTTATCTTTATGAGTATGTGCCTCCTGAAAGCTCTCTGGCTCCTCCCTCTTCTATCAGCAAAGAATACTCTAAAAGAGGATATCTCATGGATGGTCGATGCTCTCTAGCTGATCTCCTAAGTTGTGGATCTGCAAACTCCTGCTACTGGTGATGCTCCCCCTACTAAGGAGCCTCCTACTCGTGATCCTGATCACTGTCTTCCTACTCTGGTATCTGACCATCATCATCAGCATCATCATCATGCACCTGCTCTGTATCTGTAGGATATAATTATACCGAAGATAAAACGAGTGTCATATTTAGAATCTTACTAGCAACACTCTCTAACTGCTCTGCTCTCTCGAGATCTGCAATAGTCTGATCCTCCTAAAAAAACACATATGCCCGTCTGATAATTTATCTCTTTTCTAGATCCCATAGTTTATAGTCAAACTCATATTCTCCATAACTAAGAAAGATGCAAGGAACTGCTCTATCATCAAGCTTCTGTCTCTTCTCCTTTAGAATGTGTGTAAACACCTTGCAACCAAACACCTCAGATAAGAATAGGAAATATCTTTTCTAGACCAAACTCTCTCTGGAACATCAAAACCCAAAAAAACTGAAGGAGACCTGTTGATTATGTAGTATGCAGTGCGAACAGCTTCAGCCCAGAAGCTCTTACTTAATTTTTCCATCTTCAACATGCATCTGACTTTCTCCACATTGGTCCTGTTATACCTCTCTGCAACTCCATTATGATGCGGTGTGATGGGCTCTGTCCTCTGATGCCAAATACCATGTGTGGAGCAATAATCTCTAAACTCAGTGGAAGATACTCTCCTCCATTATCGATGCGCAAACACTTCAACTTCTTTCCTGTTTGCCTCTCCACCATGGCATGAAACTGCTAGAAGACTAAAAACACCTGATCCTGTATCCTCACCAAGAAGAGTCATATCTTCTATGATGCATCATCAATAAATGTGACAGAATATTTATTACTACCCAATGATTCCACCTCAATAGGACCACAAACATCAGAATAAATCAAATTCAGGATATTATATTTGCTTTTAGAATGCTTATTAAAAGAAACTCTATATTGTTTGCCAAACAAACAATAATCACAAAGGGTGAGTGATGAACCTTTGATAGAGGGAATAAGAGACTTCTTTACCAATATCTGCAACCCCTTCTCGTTTATGTACCCGAGCCTCCTGTGCCACAAATTGAGAGTTTCGCCGTCTTGAGGCACGCTCAAAGAATCATAGGAAGCCTTTGCTTGACTCTTGTATAAATTACAACATACACTTTCTCTAGCTACCACAAGAGAGACTTTGGTGATTTTATATTTTCCTCCACCAAATTAAATTTCATATCCCATTCGGTCCAAAGTAAGACCCGAAATCAAGTTGAGCCGCAAATTGAGAACATACTGCATATTCTTTAAGATCAATGTGCATATAGTATATGTCAGCAGGTGTATATCACCAAGTCCCACAATCTTCGAGTAGCTGGTATTTCCTATCTTCACATTACCAAAGTCACCTGCTTTATAAGACGTGAAAAAGTCTCGATTGGAGGTAGCATGACATATAGCTCCTGTATTTACTATTCACTCAGAATTCTGACTTGTAACATGCATACAATCTTCTTCCCTACAAATGAGAATAACATCGTCTCAAACAAAGTAGCTGTAGTGCACTGTCAGCTTTCTTCTTCTCATCTTTCTTTTCATCTTCGTTCCCAGCTTGCTCTTTCTTTAATGCCTAATAATTTTTCTTAATATGAATTGGCTTCCCACAATAAAAACAACATCTCCCTTTAGACTTTGATCTACCCTTAGATGTGCCATGACCTCTAGACTGGTCCCTGTACCTGCTCCTGCCCCTGTTCTCCGTGATAAGTGCCTGTGAGTTACTCTGCTAGTAGACTTCCTCCGAGTCTTCTCATTGAATAAACTACTAGTAACCATACTCATCGATAACACACCATCTGGAGCTACGTTGCTGACTGTCACAACTAGTGTCTCCCAACTGTCTAGCAAAGAACCTAATAGTAATAAAACGTGTAGCTCATTATTGATAGTCATCTTCATGGTAGCTAACGAATTAATTAAACTATAGAACTCATTCAAGCGTCCTGCTATGCTGCTTTATTCTTTGAATTTTAAGTTTGTAGGGTGTAAAAAGTGACTTCCCGATGAGGGGTCGTTTGTGTTTATAAGGATAACTTATTACAAACTAATAATCAATATTTTATAACAGAGGAGAAGGGAAGGCCCTTCGTGTTTAACGTGGGTTCTTCGGTAACGATAGGATACCTCTCTCGATGCTTGTGTCGAGTTTGCTTCCCTTAGACGATACGATCGACATCGCGGTTGGAGCTTCAGTACGCAGTAGAAGGTCTAATGTGGTTAGGTTTGAGTCTACCCGAGGCCAAACATGTATTTGCATTTTTCGGATGACTGCTTAGAGAGAGCTACTATGCAAGAGCTTGCAAAGCGCATAAGAGCCTCGTCTAAGAGCTCAGATGAGTCTACAAAGAGCTACTATGCAAGAGTCTGAAAAGATCTTGAGAGCCTCCAATCTGAGAGGTCAGATGAGTCTCTTTCAACAAGAGAGCCTTCAGTAAATAAGCCAAGGTTCAACCTTTATAAGTGGGATGATTAGCCAGCCAAAAACAATCAGCCAATCAACCCCCGAACATTGGTCCAATGTGGCTTTAAATAGGCAAGGGATGATATGGACATCCCTTGATTTGTAGGATTTAACCACTAGGGGGCTCCTGGTAGCCGCCCTAGCTGTGGGATGTGACCACCTAGGGGGTTCTGTCAGCCGCCCTATTCTTGTAGCCATTAATGGCTATTTGTAGAGTAGGAGAGTTCTGGCCAATCCTGTGATGGTCATACCTAGGTGAGGAGTGTCATGCTTTCCCCCTTGAAATGTGAGATATGACTATTGATGTGACTGTTTTCATATCCTAAGTGGGCAGTTAATAAGTGTGCTGGCGAGCTTGGGGCTGTCAGGTGAGCTTGGCCTTTAGGCAAGCTCACGTCTAAGGTGAGCTCGAGCCTACAGGAAAGCTTTAGCTTAAGCAGGCAAGCTCATAAAACAGGCAAGTCTGATTCATGTTGGCAAGTCGACTTCGGGAGGGAGGCTGACACCACCCTTCGAGTCAACACAAAGGGGTGTCATTCCTTGGTATTGGCAGGTCAACTAGAAGGTCTCAGCAACCTGGACTTGACGAGTCGACTAGGGGGTCTCGTCAACCTAGTCTTCAAGGTGTTGACTAACACCACCCTTCGAGTCGACGAGCGGGTCTCGGCTGTTGGGAGTCGACAAGGGGGTCTCGGCCTTTCGAGTCGACGATGGGTTTTTTGCCACTTCGAGTCGATTAGAGGATCTCAGCCCTTCGAGTTGATGGGGGGGGGAGGGGACTCAGCCACTTGGTATTCGAAGTGCAGACTGACACCGTCACTCAAGTCGACGAGGGGGTCTCCGCCACTCGAGTCGACGAGGGGGTCTCCGCACTTCGAGTCAGCGATGGGGTCTCTGTCACTTCGAGTTGACGAGGGGATATCGGCCCTTTGAGTTTGTAGGTGTCGAAAATCGATTATAGGTCTCCACGAAAAGCTCAAAACTGGGAGAAGACGATGAACGTCACTATCTGAGTCATAGAAGTATGATCAACGCCGATAAGCGCATGAAGTGAGTCGACGGACTATGAAGCAACGGAACTGCAGAACAACGAGGAAATGAACTGATCTGGAGCTCCGTGTCACTTACAAAAAAAATGAAATGCCTTCCATGTCCCATCCATTCCACAAAAGTTTCAATCATTGGAGCTTGTAGATCTTCTTGACGGCTTTCTGATGCATCTTGAATCGCATGATTCCGAGTTCGGATGACGAATATACAATGAAAACGGACGGAACGCGTAGGACTACGTCCCGGGACTCGGCGAGACACCCAGAGGTGTCTCAGCCAACCCGAGACACTCTAAGGTGTCTCGGATTGGCCGAGACACCCATTGGTGTCTCGGATTGGCTGAGACACCCAAAGGTATCTCGGAACTTGTAGATCGATTTTGGTGATGATCCGATTCGAATTTGAAGAAACTCAAAACATGAAAGTTGTATATCTCCTCATTAGATTTCCAATATATCTTGGATCAGGTCCTTTGGAGATCATATAAGAAATATAAAGCCAAAATACCAAAGATAGTACAAACTCCGAGACAGTGTTAGTGTCTCGGAGAAGAACAACAATTTTGGCCATGATACAATTTGAATCTGAAGAATCTTAAAGAAAGGAAGTTGTAGATCTCCTCGTTATCTTTCTAATTCATCTTGGACCAGGTTATTTGGACGTCATATGAGGAAGTTATGACCAAAATACCCGAGACACTCACAAGTGTCTCGGCCACGACCGAGACACTCACAAATATCTTAGACATTGTGGAGCTGTTTTGACCATGATTAGCTTAGAATCTGAAGAACCTTAAAAGATAAAAGTTATAGATCTCTTCGTTATCTTTTCAATACATCTTAGATCAAATCATTTGGAGGTCATATGAGGAAGTTATGACTAAAATACCTGAGATACTCATAAGTGTCTCGGCCATGGCCGAGACACTCACAAGTGTCTCGGACCTTGTGAAGCTATTTTGATCATATTTCGATTCGAATCTAAAGAATCTTAAAAGATAAAAGTTATAGATATTTTCGTTATCTTTCTAACACAACTTGAATCACCTTATTCGGAGGTCAGATGAAAGAATTAGAGCCAAAATACTAAAGAGGGTAGAAACTGTCTCGCACATGTGCGAGACACCCCGAACTGTCTCGTACTCGGGACGTGTGTTTGACGATTTTCGATTAATTTTGACGGTTCCAGAGCCTTCTTAACTACCTTGGGGTTATCTTTAAATGTGATAAAGTGATTATAACTGAGGATAGGTGTGAATCGGCCGTTGTTATCCAAAAAACCGACTTCCAAAGCCTATAAATACAACTCTAGGGCCTTCATTTTTAGAGATCTGGATTTTTCGAGCGTTGGCGAAGCCCTGTCGAATTGAGAAGTGAAGAGCCACGAATTTCAGAGAGGAGGAGGAGATTTCAGAGAATTCTTTGGCATAAAAAAGAGGAATTCGTTAGATCTGCAGTCCGGTTCATCCCTTAAGATTACCCCGTTATGGTAATCTTAAGAAGATCAATTATCTCGCTGTTGCCGAGATAAGCACTTCAGCTTCTTGATTCCTTCACGAATCGATGAAGCTCTGCCTAATTTTTTAGCAATCAGATATGATCGGCGGTGGTCCACGGATATCAACATCCCCGTCACAGGCCAAGATCCCACGCAAGCAGCGGGCGATAAAACACCCGTTGCGTTTGTTTAAAGAGAGTTGTATTTTTTTATTTTATTTTCATTGTGTAAGAAACTCTTATAAAAAGACTAATTTTACTTTGAATCTGTAATCGATAAACGTGTAATAGATTCAGCAATGAAGAAATCAACTTTCACCGCAAACAGAGTTAATGAGGGGATCTCCACCCTTCGAGTCGACGAGGGGGTCTCCGTCACTTCGAGTCGACGAGGGGGTCTCGATCGCTGGGAGTTAACGAGGGGGGTCTCGGCCCTTCGAGTCAACGAGGGGGTCTCGACCCTTCGAGTCGATGAGGGGGGCTCAGCCACTTGGAGTCAACGAGTAGGTCTCGACCGCTTGGTCTTGGTGAGTCAACTAGAAGGTCTCGGCACCCTGGACTTGGCAAGTTGACTAGAAGGTCTTGGCACCCTGGACTTGGCAAGTCGACTAGCGGGTCTAAGTAACTTGGTCTTCGATGGGTGAACTGACACCGCCCTACGAGTCGACGAGGGGGTCTTCGCCATTCGAGCCGTCTGGGGGTTGGACTCTTCAGAGAGTCGGCCATTCGAGTCATCTGGGGAGCTGGACTCTTTGAGGAGTCAGCCCTTTGAGTTGTCTGGGGGTTGGACTCTTCGGGGAGTCAGGCTGAGTTGGTGGACTCTCAGGGAGTCGACTTGCATTTCCAGAGATGGACCCTTAAGCTCTTTTGCTTGTTCTAAGTTGTTGTGCAGGGATAAAGGTAATTTTTATTGCCTACAAAGTTTACTAACCACCTCATAATAAACGCCTTGTTTCCCATGGTCTTCTGCTCTTAGAGATCCTCAAGCTTTTTCCAAAGAGACTTCACATTAGTCTCACCCGATACATGATGAAACACACTAATGTTGATCCACATCTGAATATAAACAACCGCCTTCCTGTGTTGTTTCTCCCATTCTTTATCAGTTATTTTTTCTAACTTGGCTTCATCACCCTCAATAGGGTCATATAAATCTTTACAATACAGAATATCTTCATCTTGGACTTCCATACTTGCCAATTAGAACCATCCAATTTTATCATTATACCAAAACTATCTATTTTTTTCATCCCAAAACAAGCCTCGAACCAGGGCTCTGATACCACTTGTTGGGAATTTTATGGAGATTAACTTGCGGAATTAAACACTAAACGAATAACGACACCAATAAAAATATCACAAGTAAGCAAACACCAAGATTTAACGTGGTTCGACAAATTATTCCTACGTCCATGGGGCAATCCGAAGAGAAATATTCTATTATAAATCAAGAGTACAGTCCCTCCAAGTTACACTTGCACTTGAGGATTAAATCACAAGAGAAAATACAGTGTTACCTTTAGGGCATCAAAACCCAAAAACTCGTCTCACAAAAAATCTCCAACTCCTACGGAGAAACCAACACCGTACCCTCGATGGCATCGTCGTTTTGAAGATAATAGTTTTTGAATCACTGCAATCAGATAACCAAGCGATCCACTTAACTTTTCTCTCTCTCTCTCTCTCTTTCTCTCTCTCTCTCTCTCTCTCTCTCTCTCTCTCTCTCTCTCTCCCTCTTCTCGGATTACTATAGTGTCGGGTTACTGTTCATCTGAAAAACAAAAAATGGCTTTTTCTATATATAGAGTTTTCCAAACCTATTCCTATTTCAAATAGATCACCTAAATCCTTTTCTAGATAGAATTCTAATTCATGTGGACTTCATATGGGCCTTTATCTTAGGCTGGACCTACAACACTTTGCCAAGGCGGAGATTTGTCGAGCATCAAATTTGAGCGGAGAGGGGAGGAGCGTGAGAAATTTTTGAATCGTGAGAATAGAGAAGAAAGGGTAAAGCTGAGGATTAGGAGGTGGGATTTTGTCAAGATGGAGGGTTGGGATGCTACCATGTAGGCGCATCCTTAGATGCAACCTAAGGAGCCTCCTTAGATTCTTATGCTGATGGGATTTAGATGTTGTTTGGATTTGAATAATATTAATCATCTTTCTACATATGTGTCTATACTTATTTTATGACACAAATAAAATTGTCATTTTATTTATAAATGATTAAATAATAATGACACAAATAAAAAGTGTGGCAAATCACAATACATATTTATGTCATTAGATATACAATTAAATATAATTGAAAAAGTCTAATAGTCTGACATGCATTGTGTAGGGATCTATTGATGGGCTTAAATAATAAATCTTAGATTTTAATTATAATGATGATTAAATATTTATGATAGTGTATAAGCTTTACAACTCTATAGTTAAATATGCCTTGGTGAGAGTAATTCTATGATGGGTGACTTTTTAGAAAGTTATAGTGTTGAATGGTTATGATCTTTATATTTTTATGGTCTAGACACAATTATGTGTCACCACTCTTGGCACATGTATGTATCACCACGCTCGACATATATATGTGTCATGAGTTTTGCGATATATGTATGTATTATAAATTTTATTGTATGTGTATGTGTTATAAGTTTTGCAACACATTTTTACATATGTAGAAAGACGCACTTCACATATGCTCTACCCACACTTTTAATATGTGACATGCTTTGTTAGTGCCACACAAAAAATGTGTCACATGAAGACAAAAAATATATCATAATTTATGATTTTTGTTGTAATGAGTTAAGGTATTAATTGAACAACATTTCATAAAAAATTGATTGAAAATTAAATACACTTATAAGTTGATTCACATATTAAAAAAACTTCAAATGTGGTTGTCCCTCTGACCTATTTCAAAGATGGCTTTCATTAACAAAAAAAACATAAATAAAGTGTACATATCTATTTTTAAAATTATAAAAAGGACAAATCAATTGTAAAAGTCTAAATTTATAGTAGGCCCTCAAATCTGTGATAATTTTATATTAGTTCCCCAAATCTCGATAGCTACTCATACATCCCTCAAATCCTAGTTTTATTTCAACTTAGTCCCTCAATTATTGAAATACTCTTAGTTAGTATTTTTCTGAAAGGTTATTTGCAATTTAGCACTCTAAAATTTACATATTTTAAACTTTTATATTCTAAAGTTTTTTAATACTTTGATACCCTAAAAGCTTATATCTTTTTTTTTTTTACTTTGATACCTCAGTTTTGGGGTATAAAGTTAAAAAGGTGTAAACTTTAGAAATCAAAGTAGAAATAAAGGTTTTTTTAAGAAGCTCGGTTTTAAGAAGGAAATCATAGCTAAGAGGTATTTTGGTCAGCGAGGGTCCAAATTGCAAGGCCCCTTGAGCTTTGAGGGGCTAATAGAAAGTTGTTGAAGTTGAGGGGGACCAATATAAATAACCCATAATAAACGTAGTAATCACGCAAATAAAAATTGTAAATACTACTGTGAACAGCATATTTCGAAATCGTAACCTCGTATGGTCCGATAAAAGCGCACGAATTCAACAGAGCAGTTGAGAAAAGGTCTGCTTCTTTATTTTGCGGATATGTTATTTTTTTGAGACTTGTGATTATATCTGATTGGAATTTGGCTAATGAGACGAGACAGACAAAAGTGATCACAAGGACTTTGTTCCTTTATGATTCTCTTTGACTACAAAGCAAATAAGACGAGGCACCGTATTGCATTATGTTTTTTCATGTAGTGGATATATGCTCGTCTGTTTTAATAACAAGCAATAAAGATACAAAAATATTCCTTCTAATTCTAGGTAAGATAGAACTAGTATTGAATACGGAAAGCTAAATAGGAGAAGGGAAAGGAAAAAAACCATCAATCATCGTGCAAATAGAAAGTGCTAAAGCCTCTTTCATTTGAAAACACTCACTCATAATATTTTCAGCATCCGAATTTTCAAAAATGAGACCAATATAATGGAGGCTGTGTTTGGTAACCCAATATAAAAGCATACCACACTTCTTATTTTTCCAATTTCGGATGCTGAAAATAAAGCTAAACCAGAGGTAATCAGTTTTTCTAAACGCAAAATACTCTAAAATTGGTTTGGCTTGACTCAACTCTAATTTCATTCTGTTGCCAAATCAAGTCCTTACTAGTCATATATATTCTATATCCTTAATGTACTCAAATTACAAGCAAAAACAGATAGACCATATTTCGTAAGTGGTCAAAGTAGCTTATAAGTTACAAAATCACTTTTTTTGGCTTGTTGATGCAGAGGTAATTGCTAAAGTCTTTTGAGAGAAATCAGATTGTGCGAAGCTCGGGCGGTCCAAGAAAAAATGATAATTTTTGGCCAAATTTCGACGTGCAACTTTAACAGACCATAACTTTTGATTCCCTCCATAGAATCATTATTATTATATGTTTTCGAAAAGCTCGGGAAATGCTATACGAGTTGAACTACTTTGCCATTCTAATTGAGTTTCTGGGTCAAACAAAATCGTCTTCAGGCTCAAACTGCATGTCAAAGAGTTTTGGTCTAATCTAGTTTATTGTTCTTATAAAATAAATTTTTATTCTAAGGAAGTCTGTTTGCTTTAGTAAAGGTTATTTTAGTACTTTTATATTATTTTATACCCTATATAAGGAGAACGAATTTGTGGATTCTTTATATTGGTTATTATTACTCAAAAAAAATTCTATTCCTAGGGTTTTCTAGGGTTTGTGTCATCTTCCTCATATGAGAATGGGTAGTTATCTCTTTTGACTACGCTTCTGCTACAACAGTTGTTATTTAGAGACAGACTATTTTCTTGCTATGACCACCAATGATAATGAAGTTAATCACCCACCCAATGATCTTGCGTAGTGAATTGATGACCTAGATCAACGTGTTGAAGAAATCATCACGGTGATGAGGAACTTGACTACTACCATAAACAGAGGGAATCAAAGCGATGCCAATGACGAGGTGCATGCCCGGGACGTTCCTCGTGATTGACCCTCCAGGGTTGGTGTTTGTGCTCAGCATCAAAATCAAGACATTGAGAATTTGGATCTTGAGGATTTTACAGTGTTTGAGGAAGAGGTTGCTCTTGATGAAGGGAGACATGGTCCTGATTACCGCGCCACGGTTAAGGATCTTCCCTGCTTTTGGGTTAACCTTAACATTAAAGAGTTCCTTGATTGGCTTGATTAGATCGAGAAGTTTTTAGAGTTTTAATTCATCCCGGAAGGAAAGCAAATTTCTTTGGTGGACTATAAGTTGTGAGCTGGAGCTGCAGCATGGTGGGATCAACTCTAATATAATCGAAGTCGACAACACAAACCAATAATTTATACTTAGCATCACATGAAGATGGAGCTGCGATCGAGATTCTTACCCATAGATTATGAGCAAAACTTATTCGCTCAATTCTAGAATTGTCACCGAGATATGTGTTATGTTCATAAATATACTACTAAATTCCTTACTTTGTCGAGTAGAAACAACTCGAACAAGACCTAATTCCAATAAGTTTCTCACTATAAGAATGACTTAAATAATGTGATTCAAGGTAAACTAGCATTACATACTATGTGAAGACTTGATGAGGCATATAATTTGGCGTTCAATACTGAAGCGCAAGTGCACTCTTGCTTTCAGCCTTCAACCCGCGGTTCAATGAATCATGGCTCTAGTAGTGACAACAAATTTATAGAATCAACATCACAAATACAACCAGAGATTACTACAACACCATCAGATCTATCAACTCTGGCTAAACAAGCGTTGAGAGCCAACCCTCACCCTATTGGGCAGGGTGCGACTACTCAGGAATCTCATCCTAATCCCTATGCTCGGTCGATACGAGAAAAGTGCTCCAAGTATGGTGAACTAGGCCACCAATCCAGTGATTGCCATGCTCATGGATGTATTAACATGGTGGGTCATGATGATGATCAAGTCGATAAGGATATCTTTAGCGAGGATGAGGTCACTTATACCCTAGCGGATGGGGATGTAGATAATACTGATGATTACATTTCCCATTCTTTGGTGATTCACAAGATATTATTAGCTCCAAGAACTGAAGAGGACCCATAATGACACAATATTTTTCATGCTCGATGCATATTCAACAAAAGATTTACAACGTGGTTATTGATAGCGGCAGCTGTGAGAACTTTGTTTCAGGAGATATTGTGAAGCGCCTACAATTGCCCACCGAGAAGCATCCACATCATTATAAGATTGTTTGGATTAAGTCTATGAGAAGCATTCACATCATTGTTGAATTTCTTTTTCCATTGGAAAATATAAAGACGTCGTCTTATTTGATATAGTTTATATGGATGCCTGTCATTTGCTGTTAGGAAGACCTTGGCATATAGGTCTTGATGCCATTCACAAAGGCAAGAGAACACTTACTCCTTTTGAAAAGATGATATTCGGTTTGCACTTGCACCCTTACATAGTGAACCAATCCTAGCGGTGGCCAAAGTTGAAAGGTGTATATTCTCTTGTTGTGTATGATATAGACTTTTAGGCTGTGGTGGGGGAAACTAAGATGGTGTTTGTGGTAGGGTTCAGTGTCTTTGCAGGTTCAGTTTCTTTAGTTCCTCCTCTTATACAACCATTGCTTGAAGAGTTCACCGACATATTCTCTAAAGAGTTACCCGATGGCTTGTCCCCTATGCGTGATATTTAACATGTCATTGACTTTGTTCCTAGTGCTAATTTACCAAACCTACCACACTACCGCATGAATCCAAAGAAGAGTGCCATAATGCAGGAGAAGGTATTCGAGTTGTTGAAGAAAAGGCTAATTCAAGAAAGCATGGGTCAATATGTGGTCCTAGAATTACTTACCTCGAAGAAGAACGAGAGTTGGCAGATGTGTGTTGACAGCTAGACAATCAATAAGATCACAATTAAATATAGGTTTCCACTCTCTCGGCTTGATGATATGCTAGATATACTTTTTGGATCATAGTTCTTTTCCAATACAGACTTGAGAAGTGGCTATCATCAAATTCAAATCTGCCCCGGAGATGACTGGAAGACAACATTCTATATTATATGGCTTGTCATGCTATTTGGGCTATCTAACCTTCTGAGCACTTTTATGCATTTGATGATGCAGGTTCTATGGTTATTCATTGACAAATTTTTCATTGTATACTTCGACGATATTCTTATCTATAGCAAGACAATGGAGGAGCATGTCGACTACTTGCAGACTATTTTAGTTGTCCTTCATGAGAATTAGTTGTTTATCAATCATCAGAAATGCACTTTTTTGTAAGATAGACTTTTGTTGTTGGGCTTCATAGTTAGTGTTGAGGCCATTCATGTTAACAAGGAGAAGATTCGTGTAATTTGTGAGTGCCCAACCCCAAAGACTATCACACAGATCAGAGATTTCTTGGGTTGACAATATTTTACTAGCATTTTATTCGTTACTTCAACACTATCATGACACGGATCATAAAGTGCCTGAAGGGAAGAAGATTTAATTGGTTTGAGTTTTCATCGTTATCAAAGAGAAGCCATCCAATGCTCCAGTCCCTGTCTTACTTGATTTTGATAAAGTCTTCTAGGTGAAGTGTTGTATGATAGCTTTCTATAGTAACAAGCAAAGCGAGTCCAGTTGGTAATGGACCGCTTGCAAGCTAGAGTTTTATGCTATCATTCGATTTGTCTGTAGTGGCAACAATACGTATTCCATAGTGAGTTTGTACTTTCTACTGATCATGACGCACTCATATACTATATTGCCAGAGTATCATGAATCGCATGCATGAGTGTTGGATTGCTTTCTTGTAATAGTTTACATTTATTTTGAAGCACAAGTTAGGAAAGTTGAACAAAGTTGCTGACACACTTAGCCGTCATACCTCATTGTTAGTAACTATGAGTAATTTTATTATTGTATTTAATTGCTTGAATTATTTATATGCAAATGATGAGGATTTTCATGATGACTGGGTACCTTGTATCGTGAATACACAATCTAGCACCATGATTATTCAGGAGGGATTCCTTTTCTTTTAGAATAGGCTTTGCATTTTACAGGGTTCTTTGTGCGAGCAAATCATTCTGGAGCTCCATGGAGGCAGCTTAGTGGACATTTACTCGTGATAAAACAATCGCATTGGTGGAGAAGTGGTATTTTAGGCCATGTTTGCATAGAGATGTCAGCAAAGTTGTTGCTAAGTGTTTGCCAAACCGGGAAGGGGTAATCACAGAAGACAGACCTTAAAGCTTCTGTCATGAACGGTCTGTGGCAAAAATTTGGATAGACATGCATCTAACATTGCTTGTCTCTTTTTCTGTGAGATTGTCCGTTTAGACAACATGCCTAAGTCCATCACTTTAGATTATGATTCCAAGGTTCTAAGCCACTTTTGGAGGACATCGTGGAGGTTATTCCGGATAGAGTTGCAGTTCAGTAACTCATTCCACCCACAGACTGATGGGCAGATAGAGGTGGTCAGCTGTACGTTAAGTAATTTGCTTCTTTGTCTTTATGGAGACCGGCCTAAGAAGTGGGATTTATTCCTTACACTAGTGGAGTTTGCTTTCAACAGCGTTGTCAATTGTTCTACAGGGAAGGCTCCATTTTGAGATTGTTTATCAGCTCTGACCCGACTACACTATTGAATTGCTAAAATTTCCTAAGGGTCTAGGTTATAGTGTTGTTGCTGAACACATGGCAAAGCATATCCAGACCATTCAATTTGAAGTACAGAAGAAGCTTGAATCATCAAATGCTAAGCACAAGTCTGATGCTGATTAACATCTTCATTAGAAGTTGTTCGATAGTGATGATCCTGTCATGATACACATAAGCAAATAACGATTCCCTATAGGCACATGTAACAAGCTCAAGATGAAAAAGGTTGGTCCATGTCACATGCTACATTGGCTCAATGATAATGTTTATATTGTGGAGTTATCTAGTGATTTAGCTAATATTTCTCCCACCTTCAATATTGCTGACTTGACATAGTTTTATCCTGCTGTGCCTCTTTATCTTAAGCCAAACTTGGGTCGAGTTTTTTTAGGGAGGGGAGAGTGAGGTGGAGGTAATTGCTAAGGTAACTGCTAATGCTTTTTAGGAAAAATTCGATTGTGCGAAGCTCGGGCGATCCAAGAAAAGATGATGACTTTCAGTCAGATTTTGATGTGCAACTTTAACGGATCATAACTTTTGATTCCCTCCATAAATTCACTATTATTATATATTTTCGAAAAGCTCAAGAAGTGCTTTACATGTGGAACTATTTTGCCGTTTTCCAATTGAGTTACGAGGTCAAAGGAAATCGTCTTTAAGCTCAAACTGTGTGTCGAAGATTTTTGGTCAAATATAGTTTTTCTAGTTCTTATGAAATGTTTTTTTATTTCTAAGAAGTCTATCTGCTTTAGGAAATGTTATTTTAGTACCTTTGTATTGTTTTATACAGCATACAAGGGAGACAAATTTGTAAACTTTTTACATTGGTTATCATTATTCAGAAAGTTTTCTATTCCTAGGTTTTTTAGGGTTTGTGACGTTTTGTTCATACGAAAACGAGTAGTTGTTTTTTTATCACGCTCCAGCTACATCATTTGGTATTCACTTTCACATGTTTGGCAAATGGTTCATTTTAACTTATAAGCCATCAAATTTGACCGAGTAACAATCCTATATGCCTATAACATCTTGCAAAAATTTAAACCTCATTTATGCTTCTCCAAGTCTATTAAATAAATTTTGATTTATAAGAAGTGAATTATAATTCAAAGTTGACGAACACATTCATGATACCTTCATATTTATTGTTGTTTCTAAACAAATATTAATATTTTATTTCATAAAAAAAGAAAGAAAAGGTACCTTCAATCAAAGTTGAGGGTCGGGGACTCAAATGGCAAGAAAATTTGACAGGGCAGGCTCCCGTCCCAAAACTAAAAAGAATTTTTGAGAAAAAGTGGTGTGAAGTCTTGTCACACCAAAAAACGGGTCCTTATTCCCAAAATATATTCATGACATCAATAACTTCACTTTGAACAAGATGTCGCCAATCGCCATTCATCACTTTTTTTTTAAGTAACGCCATAAAGGCACACCTAAGCTGCTGACTGGGGTTAATTCTTGAGTAAGCCAAGGATCTAGAACAAATAAAGAGTTGCATGAGCAGGTAAACTTTCTCTCTCCGACTCCGAGTGCCCGTCTTTTGTTGGCAATTGACAACTCCAGGCGACTGAACCGAGGGTCATATTAATACTTGTCCACAAAAATATTTCTCTAAAATTAACACTTAAATGCCTTATAATAGTTTCCTACATATGTTGTACCATTCTACCCTCACTTTTTTTTTGTCCGCAATTACATATCTTGAAGTTTTTTAAAGTTATACTTTAATATCTTAAGTCATACAAACACGAGAATGTTGCTAGGAATTCTCTATAGTGACACTCAGCAAGCTAATTTAAGAAAATTTTCTTGCTTAATGTTAGTTAAATTTACTGTCAAGTATATCATGATTCTATTTTAAACATATCTCAATTACATTTTTCAAATTAAATTATGATAATTTTTTATAGTAAATTTGATGAATATTTAAAGCTAAAAAGTGCTAACATTAGCTTGGGAGTGTCACAAAGTAAAAATCCATAGCAAAATTCTCACTTTTGTATATGATATTAAAGTGCAATTTTTTAGAACTTCATAATATATAAGCATTGCCAACAAAGTGAGAGTACATAGGATATATGTTTGGCTAATACTTATTTCATGAAATTTATAAGTTACTTATTGCTTATTTTTACTGATATTATTAGCAGGCAAATTAGCTTTTTACATAATAAGTAAATCTTCTTATAAGTACCAAAAAAATTAGTTGAGATATCCAATTTAATTTTTTCTTACAAGCTAAAAGTAAGCAAATAATTAAACTTTACCTAGCATAATCTTGAACTCATATAAGTAAAAATACACTCATAATTTAAAATGATAAGTACGTTGCCAAACATGCTCATAAGTGTAATGTACGAGAAACTATAAGGTTTAAGTGGCAATAGCCCTTAAATACTCTCAAGTTTGATCAATTTTCTTAGTTTGATACCTCCAAAACATTTTCCCCAACAATATCCTAAGAAACCAACTTGGATGATTTGAAGTTAATCTTTTTAACTTAGGGGTTTTTAATGGAAATGACTTCAAGATGTCAAAGTGGCAAAAAGGGTAAAGTCTAGAGAGTATTTACTGTAGGCGTCAAAAATTGCCCATAGGTCCCCGCGAACGGCTCGAAATTAAGAGAAGATGATGAACGTTACTATTTGAATCACGGAAGCTTGATTGACATCGACAAATGCTTGAAGTAAATTGACAAACTATGTGAAGCAACGGAATTTCGGAATAACGAGAATACGGACTGATCGGGAGCCCCGCGATATTTACAAAAGGAACAACGCCCTTCATGTCTCGTTCGTCCTACAGATAATCCAACCATTGGAGCTGATAGAACTCTTCGTTAGAATTCCAACGCATTTGAAATCACTTAAATCCGAGTTTGGATGAAGAAGTTACGGCAAATGCACAACGGAGAGTCTCAGGCTGAACTGGGACACCCGGGGTGTCTCGGAAAAGTCGAAACACCTCAGGGGTGTCTAGGCAAAGCCAAGATACCCCAGGGGTGTCTAGGCACTGATTTACGCCCTGAGTTTGTTTGTGACTGCTCCATGGTCCCTCATGCCTATAAATAGGAGCCTTAGGCCTCACTTTTGGAGGAACTGGATTTTTGGAGAGGATTGGCGAAGCCCTGCTGCAGTGAAGAGTGATCGAGCATCTCAACACAGGAGAGTTCTTCTTCAGATCTTCATCACCCCATTCGTTCCTTAGTATTACCCCTCGTCGGTAATCCTAAGAAGAGCAAATATCTCGCTTTATCCGAGATAGGCGCTTCAAGTTTATAGATCTCCTCGCGGATCGACGAAGCTCTGCCCGATTTTTCTGGATCAGATCTGATTGCCCGGTGGTCCACGGATATCGACGTCCCCGTCACAGGCTAAAGACCCACGCAAGCAAGAGACGATAAACGGATCTTGTGTTTATTTTTAAGAAAGTTGTAATTTTTAATTCTTTATTATTTGAATTCATTTGTAACGATTGAAGTTTTAATGAAATCAATGATGAAGGTAACTTTTGACGAAAACAAGCTGGCGACCACAGTGGGAGCCAACAGCCTCGCTGCCAAGGCTGTCGTGACGCAACCGGCAGTCAAGATCCGGGTGAATGAAGAGATCGAATACGAATTCGATCAACAAAAGTTTGAAGAGTACCTCTCTTCCTCCTCCTCCAGATCCGCCTCTCCGAACAGGCACAGGAAGGCATCCTCTTCCAGAAATGTTCGCGGGACCTTCGGCTCGAAGATCCAAGATCCCATTGCCGCCGCTGCGCCCGCACCACACGACGTCCCCGCATCGTCCAACGTGGTCGAGACCGCAGATCCGGACTTCTCCTCCGCCGAGAAGATGGCTACTGAAGATGCTCCAGCATTGTCAAAGAGAGCACGCCAAAGTCGGCGTCAACGCCTTGCTCGTCAGCTGGCCAAGGCTTTGGAGCCGATGGAAGAGATCCG
This sequence comes from Asparagus kiusianus, assembly GCA_022839385.1. Lineage (NCBI taxonomy): Eukaryota > Viridiplantae > Streptophyta > Magnoliopsida > Asparagales > Asparagaceae > Asparagus > Asparagus kiusianus. Next base: position 200,608 of record BQKN01064382.1, on the reverse strand, counting down.
CTATAATGTGGATCTAGAATCCAGGCAGCACCGGGAACAACAACGGCGAACAACCAACTCCTCCTCCAAGACAGAAACGAACGAATGGGTTCGTGTCAAGAGGACCCACTCCACCCTCGAGGAGCGAATCAAGAAGCGTCGAGCATTGCTCGCACATGCCCGAGCCCTTTTGCAGAAAGCGAAAGAAATGCAGAGGGGAGGAGCAGTGGAGAAGCCATCTAAGCGCAAACAAGTTTGGGTGCCAAAGACAAAACCAGCACTTAAGGCAAAAGTGGGCGGAGTTATCGTCCAGCCTATTTCAAATCCAGATCCCGTTTCCCCTGTACCCGCACCTCCGACGGAGTCAGGAAAGAACGTGGATTTCACTAAATCCAGGGGTCCTTTGAAGGGTCGCCTCGATCCTAAAGATCGAGGTAAAGCACCCGTCAAGGAGCGATTGGGACCGTGGAAAAGTCCCCAAACAACAGTCAAGACTGGGGGTCGTACTAACAAAGGGAAAGCCCCTATTACCGACCGCATTGGATTGCGAGTCGAAGTTCAAGAGCCCGTTGGACTTTCACGCTCTCAAAGGCGTAAAAGTGAACGAGTGACTCTTGGAGACGCAAATAAAGCGTCGCGTCCCCAGAGGGAAACATATTTGTTTGATGACGATGTTACACCTGAGAAGGCGTGCCAACACTCTATGGGTTGCTCCAGTTATCAAACTGATGAGCTGTACTATAGGGCTGGGGGTGCGAATAAATCCCGGAAAAGAAATGTTCGAGACACAGAGCCTCATTGTCTGTGTGCCAACATAATCAAAGCAGTATTATCAGAATGCTGCTGTTCTAAAACCCCAAAAAGAATCTCGGTGTTTGAGAGAATCTCTACCAGGGCGTCCGAGGCCAAACCAAGGCATTTCCAAAGAAGGAAGCCCATTCACCAAGATGATGAATTTCCAGAAGTGTCCGTCAATATGACCGGTAGAAGGAAATCGACGCAACACTTAAACTCAGATCAGTTTGCTGATGTATCCCGGCGTATGACTCGTTTGCGGTCAGGAATCAATAAGCGAAAGAATTACCAAAAGATGCAAAAGGGACTTCCTTTGGAAGAGGAGGTGTCAGATGCTGGTTCAGATTCTTGCTCGGCTATAGCGTCTGATGACACGGCATCAAGTGCTGGACAACCCTACGAGTTATTCATGATCAGTGCCGAACAAGTAACCAAGATGCTTGAAGATGCCCTGGCTAAGCAGAAGGAAAGTTTCAAGTTCGAGATGGATCTGGCCATGCGGCAGATGAGGGAAATGCATGACCAGCAAATCGCGACACTGACAACTCACCAAGGAGAACCCAGTCGTCGCAATAATCCGAATCAAGATGAGAATGAACGGGAAGAGGATAATGTCAATCCTGTCAACAATGGTAACGGAGGCGGTCCCTTGAATGATAATGCGAAGGAGGACCACGTTACCTCTCCCCGAAGCCACTCGAAGACAGATACGAGTGAAGATAAGAAGATGAAGGACTTGGAGAGCAAAATTAATGCTTTAATGTCTGCTCAAGAGGTAAAGAAGACCGACATTCCGTGTCCTTACCCGAAAGAGTGGGACTCGATCCCGTATCCGGCGAAGTTCAACCTGATCAACTTCACGCCGTTCGACGGGAAGGGTTCGCCCACTCAGCATCTAATCTACTTCAAGTCCCACTTGGGCACGATCTCCGGCAATGAAGCCTTGATGGTTCGGTCATTCGTCGGCACCCTTCACGGGCCTGCCTTCGATTGGTATCGGCGTCTTAAATTTGGAAGCATCAATAGCTGGGAGGACTTAGAGAGCATGTTCCTCACTCATTTTTTCGATGATGATGCCGAAGTGTCGATCAGGACACTCTTCGATGAGAAACAAAAAGACGGAGAGTCGGTGGATACCTTCATCAAACGCTTCCGCAATCAGGCAATGAACTACAAGGATCCCCTCACGGAGGAATTCATCTTGCAGACTTGTCATAACAATTTGTCCATTAACATCTTGGATGTTATGGGAGTAGAGCCGCTCAAGACATGGAAGGATCTAAAGGCCCGAGGAGAGCAAGCCGAGCGATTCCTCAAAAGGAAGAAGGCCGAGAGGAGCCAACTGATGGTTAATTCTCCGAACTCGAACTTCGCCTCTCGTGATAAGGGCAAGGCACCTGCAGCGAATGTTGATCAAACGTCGAAACAGCAATCCCGAAGATAGCAGAAGACTTCGGATCAAAAGGCCCAGAAAGAGTACTCGTTCAAGGACGAAGACGTTCCGGCCATCTTCGAGTCTCTTCTCGGAAACAATAAAATCAAGCTCCCGCCCATCACGAATCAGGAGGAAGCTAAAAATACTACGGATCCGAAGTACTGCGTGTACCACAGGAGGATCCTTCATCCCACCAAGGCTTGTTTTACTTTAAAGAATAGCATCTAGACCTTGGTTGAAGCCGGTGTCATAACGCTAGGATAAACCAAATGAGAATGGAAAGACTCCAAAGAGTATACGAGTATAAACTGTTTCTCAGCACTCCGATAAGTATAAGAGTATAAACTGCTCCTTCCTACACTCCAAAGAGTATATGAGTATAAACTGCTTCTTAATCCTCCGACCGGTATAAGAGGTTAAACTGCTTCCTGACACTCTAACAGGTATATGAGTCTAAACTATTTCCTTTCTTTCACGGGAAATTCCTGGAGAATTTTATACGGATAACCCGATCATACAATCAAATGCAATAATAAACCCAGTTTCACGAGGAAGTTGGGGGTGGATGACTCATGTAACGGGAAGTTCCCGGAAGAATACTATATGTAATTTTCTTAGGGATAACCCGATCATTACGAACAAAGTAATAAACACTAAACCCTCACTGTGACTTGTATGAGTCAACCCTCCCGTTGTGATTTGTACTCCCCCTCTCACTGTTTACCTGGTCAAACCTTCCTATAGTTAGGGACACAATCAAAGTCCCCTCTCGATTCCTTCTATGAACGAGAGGTCCATTTTTAAATTGAACGATCAAGCCTATAAAAGTAAGATCGTCTCAAAACCCCCACTTCCACTGCTTCCCTGGTCAAACCTATAAAAGTTAGGGCCAAAGCCAGAATCCCCTCTCGATTCCTTCCATGAACGAGAGGTCCACTTTCAAATCGAGTGATCAAACCTTCCTACAGTTAGGGTCAAAACCACAATTCACTCTCGATAAACGAGAAATTTATCTTTAGTTCGGTAATCAAACCTTCCGATAGTTAGGGTTATCTGAATCTTTTCGATTCTCGGAGTGGAGATCTCACTCCTAGTTTCACCTTTCTGGATTCTAGGGGTGGAGATCCCACCTCGAGTCTCCTTTCCAACCAGAGATAGAATATAAAATTATTCCTCTTCGGTGCCGGGAGATAGAATATAAAATTCTTCCTCTTCCATTTTTTCAGTCCGTCTTTACCCTGAGAAAAGACACAATTCCCAACTTCCAATCCGCGCACTTTGTGCACGGGGAATTTTATCTCAACTCCTAAATAGAGATAAGCCTACGCCTAACACGCGTTGCCGGTTTAGTCTTTCACCGATTGAAAAAGACACCAGAGTATAATTCTGGGGACTTTCATCCCAAATCCTAAGTAGGGATGAGTCAACGCCTAATACGCGTTGCCGGTTTAGTCTTTTACCGATTGAAGAAGACACCAGAATCCGAGTCTGGGGAATTTCATCCCGAAGCCAAAGAAGGGATGAGTCAGCGCTTAACACGCGTTGCCGGTTAGTCCTTAACCGTAAAAAAAAGGACAAAAGCCCACATATTCCATATTGTGGTAGGTTGTTATTAATAACACCATAATCCGTGCTTCACACGCACGGGGAATTTTATCCCGAATCCTAAGAAGGGATAAGTCAACGCCTAACACGCGTTGCCGGTTTAGTCTTATACCGATTGAAGAAGACACCAGAATTTCAGTCTGGGGACTTTTATCCTGAATCCTAAGTAAGGATGAGTCAGCGCCTAACACGCGTTGCCGGGTAGTCTATTCTCGTGACAAAGATAAAGTCTACGTATTCGATATCGTAGCATCAAGTCTAAGGGAATTCATTCCTCTAGCACAACGTCACATGCGGAACGGATTTAAACAATCCGCATGTAAGCCCGATTCAAACGGTAATCGGTAAGAGCACGTCAAATCCGTTGAAGGCTGAGGATTTGCCAAAAATCCTAAGTCAACGTCTGATACATATCGCTGTTTAGTCTTTTCACAAGAGAAAGACAAAGTCTACGTATTCAATATCGTAGCACTAAAAGAGTTAACTCTTTTAGCACAACGTTATCTGCAGAACGGAGCTAAACAATCTGCATGCTAGCCCGACTCAAATGGTAGTCGGTAAAGGCTCATCAAACCCGTTGATGGCTGAGAATTTGCCAAAAATTCTATAAGTACGAGTCATTGATGCATCAGCTCTGTTAGTTGGTCTCGTGACTCGGTTATCCAACAACATTAAAATAAGATCCACAAATGCAGATGAATCAGCTTTAACAGTTGGTCCTACAACCACGACACTTGGGACCGCCGTGCTCCAATACCTTAAGAGTTTAAACTGTGTATACTCCAGTAAACGTACGAGTATAAACTATATCAACATTCGACGTTAGAAACCCTAGGGTCAACGCCGGTCAATGCGTAATCCTAGGTCAACGCCAGTCAACGCGTTGCGACAAAAAGTCAACATTCGACGTTCGAAACCCTAGGGTCAACGCCGGTCAATGCGTAACCCTAGGTCAACGCCAGTCAACGCGTTGCGACAAAAAGTCAACATTCAACGTTCAAAACCCTAGGGTCAACGCCGGTCAATGCGTAACCCTAGGTCAACGCCAGTCAACGCGTTGCGATCAAGAGTCAACATATCATGACGGAGATAGTCAGTTCAAAGTCAATGACACGAGCCAAACTCAATTCATCAGTTTTAGATTTGAGACTTCGATGACGGCCAGCTGATAAACGCAGCGCCGAAAGAACTTCAGCTATTCGTCAAAAGCATCGAATAGACTGAAAATCGAAGGAGTCAAGAATTAAAGCTAATTACAGGTCCTTCACGCCGATTGAAGGCTAGACCAATCATATCCAAAATATTCCAGCCTCTTCTATAAAAGAAATGAGGCTGGAACACTTTGGAGGGGGTATCTCTAGGCGTCAAAAATTGCCCATAGGTCCCCGCGAACGGCTCGAAATTAAGAGAAGATGATGAACGTCACTATTCGAATCACGGAAGCTTGATTGACATCGACAAATGCTTGAAGTAAATTGACAAACTATGTGAAGCAACGGAATTTCGGAATAACGAGAATACGGACTGATCGGGAGCCCCGCGATATTTACAAAAGGAACAACGCCCTTCATGTCTTGTTCGTCCTACAGATAATCCAACCATTGGAGCTGATAGAACTCTTCGTCAGAATTCCAACGCATTTGAAATCACTTAAATCTGAGTTTGGATGAAGAAGTTACGGCAAACGCACAACGGAGAGTCTCAGGCTGAACTGGGACACCTCAGGGGTGTCTCGGAAAAGTCGAAACACCTCAGGGGTGTCTAGGCAAAGCCGAGACACCCCAGGGGTGTCTCGGCTTAGCCGAGACACCCCAGGGGTGTCTAGGTGCTGATTTACGCCCTGAGTTTGTTTGTGACTGCTCCATGGTCCCTCATGCCTATAAATAGGAGCCTTAGGCCTCACTTTTGGAGGAACTGGATTTTTGGAGAGGATTGGCGAAGCCCTGCTGTAGTGAAGAGTGATCGAGCATCTCAACACAGGAGAGTTCTTCTTCAGATCTTCATCACCCCATTCGTTCCTTAGTATTACCCCTCGTCGGTAATCCTAAGAAGAGCAAATATCTCGCTTTATCCGAGATAGGCGCTTCAAGTTTCTAGATCTCCTCGCGGATCGACGAAGCTCTGCCCGATTTTTTTGGATCAGATCTGATTGCCTGGTGGTCCACGGATATCGACGTCCCCGTCACAGGCTAAAGACCCACGCAAGCAAGAGACGATAAACGGATCTTGTGTTTATTTTCAAGAAAGTTATAATTTTTAATTCTTTGTTATTTGAATTCATTTGTAACGATTGAAGTTTTAATGAAATCAATGATGAAGGCAACTTTTGACGAAAACATTTACACCAAGGCTGCAAAACCTTTCTCGCTATTAGGAATGGCGAGGTTGCGTTACTTGGACAGTTTGGTATGGCAAAATATCAGAAATCCCTACTTTACTTTAGATGATCCCCTCCCCTCCCCTCCCCTCCTCCTAACTTTAGAATATCAGAAAACCCTGTAAATTAAGGGTCACAAGTAAAACTATCCTCTCGTGTAATTTTACTCACCAATGAGAAAATTGTTTTTTTTTTGGGTGGGGGTTGTGGGGTTTTCTGATAAATTTATTAAAGTTTAAGGGGATTTTCTAATAAATATTAAAAATATAAGGGGTTTTCTGATAATTATAGAAAGTTAACCCTTTTTGTAATAGGTTCTCGGTTGATTGCAGATCAACCTCCTTACTATCTCTAAATTGGATTTACTATCTTTATAGTTCTATTGTTGTAGGTAAACCATTGGAAGAGTTATATGTGAGTGTGGGGCCCAGCTACCACGTGATTGAAGCCCACGTGGAAACAAGAAAACAGCCAGGCACACCCGAAATCACACAACCCATATATATATCAACTTGTTTTTAATTTTTGAGGTGAGCAAGGGTTTGTGCTTTGTTTCGGCTGCAGGAGAAAGTCAAAGGAATTGTTGGTGGCTACAGTGTGCACGCGCAAGAGATATTGTGAGGGAAAAGCGATTGTAGCAAGGAGACACGTTCCGACTCTGAGATTTTGTGTGCAATCCTTTTGTGCTTTTGTTAGGGTTTTGTGTATCCTTTGAGAGAGATATTTGTGTGAGAGGTTGAGAGTTTGTGTGAGGGTTTAGATTGAGTTATTATAAACCCTAGTTGTATTCTCTCCCTCTATTAGTAGATCTCTCCCCTCATTGCCTCGTGGACGTAGGCAATTTGCCGAACCACGTAAAAATTAATTGTATCACTTTAGTGTGATTTGTAATAGCTTTTTAGGTTCCCTCGACGCGCAATCCTAGAGCTGATGAGAGGAAGAGCTAATATTCCACTTTGATGGGATATTAGACTTCAGATTCTTGTTCCCTTTGAGAAACAAGAATTCTTATTGCGACCTGACTCTCTTGTTGTGCTGTCGAAGTGCTGCTGAAATTTTGCTGCACGCAACAAGTGGTATCAGAGTCCAGATTTTAGATCTAGGGTTTTGGAGTACGGTGGATGAAGATTTTGTGTGAAGCTTGGTTCTTGGAGTTCTAGGCTTCGGTGGAGATAGCATTAGGAGTTGCCGTTGGAGATTTCGCTTTCCTCGTGTGGATAGGAGATCTATTTGAAATCCGATTTAGGGTTCAGTTGGGTGGTTCCTAATTTCTATCAAATTTGTTCTTTCTCTATAATTTGGAGTTAGTTCGCAATGGGAGAAGAAGGTGAAAGCAGCAAATCGATGGCGAGTCTAATACAAGTTGGTTTTCAGAACACTAAGATTAGTGTGATGAAGTATGATGGCAAAATCAACTTTGGTTTGTGGATGAGCGACGTATAGGATGCGCTCAATGCTCAGAATTTGGAAGAGATCATCATGGTCCACAAGAGGCCACCTAAATATGATGAGGCGGTATGAGAGAAAATGAATAGGAACGCTTGTGGGGTGATCAGGTCATGTTTGGAACATGAGCTGAAATATGATGTGATTGGGGTGACGTCTGTAATGAAGATGTGGGAAATTCTCAACAACAAGTATCTCACAAAGAGTGTTGAGAACATGTTGCACTTGCTACGAAGACTCTTCAGATTTCAGATGTCCAGAGGCACCTTGCTAACGGCTCATGTGAACAACTACACTAAGTTGTTGTCGGACTTGGCGAATGTTGATGAGAAGATATCGGATGAGTACAAGGCAATTATTTTGTTGGGCTCCTTACCAGATGAGGAGTATGATACCTTCGTGCTCACTTTGTTGAACGGGAGATCTTCTATCAGTTATAGTGAAGTGACTAACGCTTTGACGAACTACGATTTGAGGAGGAAGGACAATGAGACTTCCCGTGCTAGCACTTCAGGCGAGGCCTTGTCGACGAAAGGTAGAAGCTCATATCCGAAAGGTGGTAATAAAGGAAGGTCAAAGTCTAGAGGCCGCCACTAATTAACAAAGAACCAATGTGCATTCTGCAAGGAGCAAGGACATTGGAAGAGAGACTGCCCGAAGCTCAAGGAGAAGGAGAATGGCAAGAAAAAGGGCCCGAAGGCCAATGAGGTGAATATTGCGAAAGGCGATGATTCCGATGATTCGTGCTTTTCTCTACTGATTACTCCGGAGGTGAACCATATAGATGCATCAGATTGGATGCTTGATTCAGGCGCTACCTATCATGTGACCCCTAAGCGAGATTGGTTTGCATCTTTTGAGAAAGTCGACGGGGGTGTTGTTATCATGGAAAATGATCAATCCTGTGGCGTTTGTGGGATAGTTACCGTGCGGATTAGGATGCACGATAGAGTAGTCTGTGAGTTGAAGAAGGTGAGATTTGTTCCTCAACTGAAGAAAAATCTTATCTCAGTTGGAGCTTTGGAGGCGAAGGGATTCAAGGTGACTTTCGAAAAAGCTGTAGCGAAGGTTACTAAGGGATCATTGGTGGTGATGAAGGGAGTTCGCAATTGGAATTTGTATTATCTGAAGGGAAGCACGAAGATTGGCCAGGTTGCTTCGGCTATTTCAGAAGCGAACATGAGCAGACTTTGGCACTATAGGTTGGGGCACACAGGTAAAAAGTCACTGCAGGCATTGTGTAAGCAGGGGCTATTGAAGGGAGCCAAGAGTGGGAAGATTGAGTTCTGTGAGCACTGTGTTCTTGGTAAGAAGATGAAGGTGAAGTTCGGGACTGCCATTCATCAAACGAGGGGCATCCTGGACTACGTGCACACAGATATTTGGCATCCTACCAAGACTGCATCACTTGGTGGTTGATATTGGTTCGTCACGTTCGTTGATGACTATTCTAGGCGTTGTTGGGTGTACACCATGACGAAGAAGAGTGAAGTCCTAGATATATTCGTAGAGTGGAAGAAGAGATTAGAACTGCAGACTGGGAGAAAGATCAAAACGTTGCGATCTAACAACGGTGATGAATATACTTCAGACCCCTTTCTGCAGCTATGTCAAGACGAGGGCATAGAGAGGCACTTCACGGTTAGTCATACACCGCAGCAAAATGGGATGGCAGAGAGATTGAATCGGTCTTTACTGGAGAAGATCCAATGCTTATTGTCACAGAGTGGTTTGGAGAAGATTTTTTAGGCTGAGGCACTTACATATACGAGCCACCTCATTAATAGGATGTCTTCATCTGCGATTGAGGGGAAAACCACTATGGAGATGTGGTCGGGAAAGCCAGCACATGACTATGACCAGCTCAAGGTATTTGGTGCCCTGCATATTATCATGTTAGAACTGATAAATTGGAACATCGAGCTAGGAAGGCCATATTTGTAGGATTCAAGCGTGGTGTCAAGGGATACAAGCTTTGGGATCCAGTGGATGAGAAGATTGTGCTGAGTAGGGACGTCACTTTTGATGAGGCTTCTATCTTGAAGCTTCCCAGCTCTCATCAGGTGGAGAGCGACCCGACGGAGGAGATATCGCAGGTGGTGAAGATCGATGCAGCTCCACATTGTCCAGATGGTATAGTATCCATTAGAGTGCCGACTGAGGTGACGCCAGGAGAGCACGACAGTGACACAGAGGATACGGGTATTAATATACAGGATCAGGGACCGACGGCTCAGGATCAAGATTCGATTGCGGTTCGGAGACAGAGGAGAAACATACAGATGCCAGCACGGTATGCCGACACAGTTGCGTATGCACTTTCGGTGGAGAGTATCGATGAGTTGGTACCTACTACATTCAGAGAGGCCGAACAGAATTCGGAGGCCGATTCGTGGCAGGTGGCTATGCAGGAGGAGATGGAATCTCTTCATAAGAACGATACATGGGAGCTTGTTGAGCTTCCAAAGGGGCGAAAGGCAATTGGTTGCAAGTGGGTATACACGAAGAAGGAGGGCATTGAGGGCACTCCATTGAGGTTCAAAGCTAGGTTGGTTGCTAAGGGCTATGCACAGGAGGAAGGTATTGACTATAATGAGGTTTTCTCTCCGGTGGTGAAGCACTCTTCGATTCGGATTTTGCTAGCTTTGGTGCCACAGTATGGTTTGGAGTTAGATCAGTTAGATGTGAAGACGATATTTCTTCATGGTGATCTTGATAAAAAAAATATATGACTCAGCCATTGGGATTCCGAGCTGCAGGAAAAGATAAGTTGGTTTGCAAACTGAAGAAATCGCTATACGGTTTGAAACAGTCTCCTTGACAGTGATATAGGCGATTCGATGGTTTTATGCTTGGTCATTCGTACACTCGGAGCCAGTTTGATCATTGTGTATATTTTCACAAGTTGAAAGGAGGTGCGTACATTTATTTGTTGCTCTATATCGATGACATGTTGGTTGCCTCTATTTCCAGGTCGACTATAGATGAATTAAAAGTTCAGCTTTAAAATGAGTTTGAGATGAAGGACTTGGGTGAGGCGAAGCGCATTCTAGGGATGGAGATCGACAGAGACAAGAAGAAGGGCAGAATTTGTTTGACACATGTGGCTTATTTGAAGAAGTTTCTACAGCGATTCCATGTTAGCATGGATACGAAGCCAGTTGGTGTACCTCTGGGAGCTCATTTGAAGCTTTCAGCTGGTCTTTCACCAAAGTCAGTTGAAGATCGTGAGTTGATGTCGAAGACTCCATATGTGAGCACGGTTGGGAGCTTGATGTACGCGATGGTATGTACGAGGCCAGATTTGTCACAGGCGGTGAGCATGGTTTTGAGATACATGCACGATCCAGGAGTGGGTCATTGGGACACCGTGAGATGGATTTTGAGGTACATTCGAGGTACGCTCAATGTTGGTTTGGTTTATGAGCGGGACACTACAGGTGGGCAGCTATACATTGGCTATGTTGATTCGGATTATGCCGGGGATTTGGATAAGCGCCGGTCTACGACGGGGTATGTGTTCACTTTGACTCGTGCGCCGGTGTGTTGGAGATGCACCTTACAGTCGACAGTGGCTTTGTCTATGATGGAGGCAGAGTATATGGCAGTTACGGAGGCTGTGAAGGAGGCTATTTGGCTTCAAGGACTTTTGGAGGAACTTGGTATATCGCAGAGGTCTGTCACTATTCATTGTGATAGCATGAGTGCTATCTATTTGGTGAAGAATCAGGTTTTTCATGTAAGGACGAAGCACATTGACGTTCGTTATCACTTCGTTCGGGATGTTCTTGAAGATGGCGATGTGGAGATTGTGAAAGTCCACTCGAAGGATAATCTGACGGATATGCTCACTAAGGTGGTTCCGAGCAACAAGTTTGATCATTGTCGAAGCTTGTTGCATATTCGTGATTGTTGAGGCCGTTGGCGGCCATTTGGGTGAACTACATTTGGCTTGATTCCTTGGGCAAGAGGATATGTAGGCAGTCTTTCAGATGCAGCCGGTTTTGGATTTGTTTATGGGGGTGAGATTGTTTGGACTCTCGTTCGGGTTCTCGACTTGTTATGGATTGAGTTCGTATTGGACACAATAAGTTGTGACATTTGGATGCTTTGGTGTCGGCTCAGTTTTGAAAAAACTTCACCGAGGTGGAGAATTGTGAGTGTGGGGCCCAGCCACCACGTGATTGAAGCCCACGCGGAAACAAGAAAACAGCCAGGCCCACCCGAAATCACACAACCCATATATATATCAACTTGTTTTTAATTTTTGAGGTGAGCAAGGGTTTGTGCTTTGTTTCGGCTGCAGGAGAAAGTCAAAGGAATTGTTGGCGGCTACAGTGTGCACGCGCAAGAGATATTGTGAGGGAAAAGCGACTGTAGCAAGGAGACACGTTCCGACTTTGAGATTTTGTGTGCAGTCCTTTTGTGCTTTTGTTAGGGTTTTGTGTATCCTTTGAGAGAGATATTTGTGTGAGAGTTTGAGAGTTTGTGTGAGGGTTTAGATTGAGTTATTGTAAACCCTAGTTGTATTCTCTCCCTCTATTAGTAGATCTCTCCCCTCCTTGCCCCGTGGACGTAGGCAATTTGTCGAACCACGTAAAAATTGGTTGTATCGCTTTTGTGTGATTTGTAATAGCTTTTTAGGTTCCCTCGACGCGCAGTCCTAGAGCTGACGAGAGGAAGAGCTAATATTCTACTTTTATGGGATATTAGGCTTCAGATTCTTGTTCCCTTTGAGAAACAAGAATTCTTATTGCGACCTGACTCTCTTGTTGTGCTGCCGAAGTGCTGCCGAAATTTCCGTTGCGCGCAACATTATATTGTTGTTAATAAGCCTTATGAGTGGAAATTTATTGTAGTGGATAGATCCTCCGGAAAAAGGTTAAAATTTTCACTCAGAATTTATACAAACAATAGAATTATTGGGATGATAAGTTTAATTTAGTCATATCACAACATCGGTAGTCTATGGGCAATTGAGCAATTCTAATCACATCCCGCGAGTGCACGACGAGTGCACGACACTCGCGCTGTGCTTAGGACATGTGCCCTCTACAAGAACATGTAGGGATGCATGTCCCTGCTACAGCTCTAGTGCTGTGCACTCGCAACTGTAGCTAACACTCCTCGGGTGCAATTAGCTCCGACTTATTGAATATATCATTCTTTTGGTAAATTTTTACGAAAAACCTCCTAAAAATTGGGGTGATTTGCGTAAAAAGTTCCTAAACTATGAAAATTAAAGAAAATCCCTCCAAATTTAGGGAGTTTCAAAGAATTAAGATATTCATTTTGGAGAAAGGTTGCATAAAGTCTTGTCACGCCAAAAATGGGTTCTTATACCCAAACAATAAATGATTATCCCAGCTTCATATTGAACCATGTAACGCCACCAACATACACCTAAACTTTGGTAAAGATAAGTCCACAACAAAAAAACAAATGAGCAGGTAAGCTTCCCTCCAATTGCCCTTCTTTGGTTGGTAACTGACGACTACGGCGACTGAACCGAGGCGTCACATAAATACTTGTCTTTCAAAGTAAAAATCAAGTGTTTATGCATATATACCCTTGAAATCAATTCTATTTACAAATTTAGCACTCAAGATTGACCATTTTGTATATTTATACCAACATCCTTTTGAGATTGGAAAACCCTTAGATAAGTACGAACTATAAATCACCATATCCTATTAGAATATCAAACATTTTAACATGCTACTACTATATCCAGCTTAAATCATTTGACTAAATTCTGATTAATTTTAAATTAAGATTGAAAATACCTCTCCCTTTATTTTATTGTTGCTTAGTCTTCAAACGTACTCGATGCATGTATAACTAGAAATCATGAAGTGCCAAAATAGTGCAATGCAGATTATTCTTTTAGATTTTTCCAAATCTATCCTCCCATTAATTTCAAAATACATGTTCCGTGTATTAGGTTTTTAAAATTACGACTCTAGTAACTAAATTTTTTGCTTTTTAAATATAATCTTAATAGACGAGAGAGTAGAGGATATTTTTGAAACTTTACGACTGAAGGGCTATTTTTATCCAATACTGATGAATGTGAGCGTAAATTTGCAAATACGATAGGTTACAGGGTTTTATGCAAAACCCCACTAAAATTTAATTGTAATTATTACCTTCCAATAAGAAAATGCTTAATTCTGTGAACACCCCTTTCCTCTGCCCCTATATAAAGATCCCCTCAGCTCAAAGTGGGAGGCATCAAAAACAAGTTCCAATCTTGAATTTTGTTGTTGAGATCAAAGATGAGTTTGTTCGGCCACCACCACCACCACCACAACCAAGATGCTCCTGCTGCTGCTCCTCCTCAGCATCACCCAGTGAGGATTTACACCAAGGCTGCTGAGAACTACTCCCTCACCATCAGGAACGGGGAGGTCGTGTTGGCCCCTGCTAATCCTAGAGATGAGTACCAGGTATATTTATTTATTTTTTTGTAAATATTACTTTGAATAATAATGGGCATGGTTAATTCTTATCGTCAGAATATATAATTAGAGGGTATCGGTTCTTATTTTTCTTCTTCTTTTTCTGGGTGGCAAAGTGCATTTGGGGTTGAATGTGAAAAAACCCATATGTTTCGTATGAAGATCCGCATTTCCGTCATTCGGATTCTTGCTTTTCTTTTTTAGTTTACCTTCAAACTGGAGATGATAGATAATTATCTGGGTGGCGGTGTATTTAAATTATGAGATGAGGTGTTCCTCAGAAGTCGCTTTGGAATTTTTTTTTCATTTTTTTGTTGTTGCATGTTTCTGATCACATTAGAAATCTTGGATAAATTTCACAAAAGAAGAATTTTTCTAAATAAACTCATTCAAATTTTTTTTTAAAATCGACCCCCTTGAGTTTTTTTTACAAAAACCGATCATTTTTTTAATCCGGTTCCTCAATAGTCGAGGTTGCCAACCCCAACTATTTAAGACATAAAATCTTCAAGTTTAGAATTATAATTGGGGTTTTACAACCTCCTAAATAGTCGGGTTGGCAACCCCGACTATTTAGAAACCGGATTAAAAAAAAACTGATCCACTTTTTTTAGAGATTTTGAAAGGTAAGGGGGTTATTCTGAGAAATGCCCGAACCTAAGGGGGGGTTCTGACACTTACCCATGGGATTTCTCCAAATAAAATCTTGTCGTGCCAAAAATGGATTCTTATTCCCTTAATCAGTAATGACATTATTAACTTCAACAAGGGCAAGCGGACACTTGAGAGCTTTGACAAGGAATAATTCTTGAGTAAAAGCCAATAATAAATATAAAATCTGTACCCAAAAAAAAAAAAACAATAAATATAAAACAAATGAGAGCTGTGTAGCCGGTGAACCTTCCTCCAAGTGCCCTTCTCTCTGGTTGGTGACTGACAACCACAGGCGACTAAACCAAGGGGTTACTTTAATATTTGTCTTAGAAAAACGTTATCTTTTTGACTAGAAGGTAAATCTTATAAAACTCCCTGATCTTGGAGTATTTTATTAGAAACCCTATGAACGTAAGTGTATTTTCACAGAATCTTGACTCTGAAGACTTAAAATTTTGTGGTGACCTCTTGACTAGAATTTATGAAAACATAACCTTGACATGAAGGTGTGAGGGAAAAAATGGCGAGGAAAGGACAGAGGAAGAGGAAGAAGAGAGCTGGGGGATATCAATGGAGATGAGGAGGCACGGTGGAAGAGGTGAAAGGCGCCAGGGGTAGGGCTGAGCATGGTTCGGTCCAAACCGAAAAAACCGACCGAACCGACCCAAACCGACCCGGAAAAATCGGTTTTATGAGTGGGACGGTTCGGGTCGGTTTGAAAATTTTTCAACCCGAACCGACCCGAACCGAACGAATATAGTGCAATACTATCCATTCTGATCTCAAACCCTACCCGACCTGTCCCCAAAGAGTCAAAAACTCAAACCCTAAACTCATTTTCTGAATCATTATAGGTTGAAATTAATATCATTATATCAGTGTTTAATGCTTCATAATCTCTTACTTTGTTGATATCTTTTTTTTTAAACATAGTTTGTTGTTTGATAAGAATTTTGATGAAGTTAGAACCGAACAAACCGAACCGAACCGTACCGAACCGACTTGCAACAGTTCGGTTCGGTTTTGAATTATAGGTGGTTCGGTTCGGTTGTTCAAATTTTGGTAAAAACCGAACCGAACCGACCATTGCACACCCCTAGCCAGGGGAGAGTCAAATGTGAAAAATTAGGGTGTTTTGTGCAAATTTAGATGAGGTTTGGTTTCAGGACGAGCTTAGGGTGATTCGTGCAAATCCCCAAAATGTTAGGGACTTTTGTGAAATTTATCCCTAGATGCGAAATTCATGTCATCTGTGAAGCACCTCATAATTTGTACTAATTGTGTCCATGGTCATAATAATTTAGTAAGAAAACCTTAAGAGGGTTTTTTTAAAGTTATTACTGTAAGAGGTTCTGTGCTAAACCCCCATTAAGTTTAGGGTTTTGTTTAGGATTAATTGCACATAGACCCCCATAGTAATGCATTTTGGGGTGTAGTTTGGTTTTTGCAAATAAATCCTAAGTGAATTTTTGAATCTTTTTTACCCGCATATAAAGTAAAATTGGCTTGTTTTGCAAGTAGTACCCTCAGTGTAAAAGAATCAAACAGATGGGGTCTGCTTGATACTCCATTAAGAAATGCTTATTCCATGAGCACCCATTCCTCTAGCTATATATAAATATAGGCTATAACCCCCCCTCAGTGTGAAGTTTGAAGCATCAAATTGATGTTGCAAGCTTGATTTTTGTTGTGTTGTGATCAAACTCAAACTGAGACCATGAATTGGTTTAGCGGCAACCATTTCCACCGCCGAAATGCTGCTGGCGTTGCTCCTCAGCAATGTACAGTGAGGAATGTTTCAGCTGCTGTTACTCCTCAGCAACATACAGTGAGGATTTATACAAAGGCGGCTCCGCGTTACTCTCTCACTATTAGGAATGGGGAGGTTGTGTTGGCCCCCTCTAATCCTAGAGATGAGTATCAGGTTTACTCTTTTTAATTACTTGGATTTCTTTAGATTGAATAATATGGACATAATCTTATCTTCACGTATAAAATTTTGGGCAGAGTATATGAACCTGTAGTTTATGGCTGATAATTTTCATTTTTAGGCCGAATGGTAACACGCAAAACACGGGGGGGGGGGGGGGGGGGGGGGGG
>BQKN01064382.1:163298-183656 GCA_022839385.1 Asparagus kiusianus | reverse complement strand
CCTTTTATTGGTTTGGAATTTCTCTCCTTTTAACTCTCCAAACTTTTTTTAGTTCTTTTATTTGTCTGTTCATTATGATAGCCTTTGTCGAACTGTAAAAATTCAACATAAGGAAAGTTTATAAGCATGTATATATGAAGATGAGGGGTGGAAAACATAGTGTGTATAAAAGGAGGGGCTTTGTCCTAATTTACCTTTACTTTTTTTTCTTTTTTTTTGAAATTATACTTTATGAGTTTGAGAGGAAGGTTATTTACCCTATTTTCCAATTAAATATAGTTCTTGTACAACGTCCAAGTTTCGTGTAAAACCCATTTCGAATTAATGCAAATGATGTGGTACTGATTGTCTCTCCATAAAGATTATTTATGATTGTTTCTTTGTTTAAATTTTACATTTTCTCATTTGCGTTACCTTCTCTTTGCATATTGATTGAATCCCAATTATTCAAGTCTTAAAAATTCATTTTTTGGGTAAAAACGGACTTTACTTTCATGGGCTTGGTTTTATCTTTGTAGATTTTATAATTCTAATATTTTTTTTGTTATCTCTCGAAGGAAAAAATCCGATCCCTTTGGATTATGTAAATTTTTTTTCCGGCTTCTCTTGCTCTGGGTTTTATTTAAAATAGATTGTTTGATCTCTAATTTGTCTTTTCAACTATTTTAGCACTGGATCAAGGATTTGAGGACCAGCGCAACTGTGAAGGATGAAGAGGGGTTTCCTAGCTTTGCTTTGGTTAACAAAGCCACTGGCCAAGCCATCAAGCACTCTGTTGGAGCACATAACCCTGTAAGTTACTTTGTACTCGAAATTAATTAGTAAAAGCATCTACATATTTAACAAATGGCTAGAGAGAACTTTGCACCCATTGCATATTATCTTTTTCTGGGCAAATTTATTATCCTTTTCTGGGCAAGTTTATGCTACGTTCTCATGCACCAAACATTAAAAAAGGAAAATAAGGAGAATAATTTCCTGCTACCCCGAAATGTCCAGCTTAAATCAATCTTTACTTGTTAGTTCTAATACTAAAGCCAATTTATAATAAACAGGATTAATAGTAAGATACGCGTGGAAGTAATTAAGCTTAGATTAGAACCAAAAATGAAATAAATAATTAGAAGGCAAGTAGGGACTGGAGCCTTTCATTTATTATTTTGTGGGTGTTTAGATGGATTTAGAGAAGAAAATGATAGTTCAAAGGGTAAAGTGAGAGTAAGAATAGCCCAGGAGGTAAGTAGAGATGAAATGATAATTTAGGCAGTAAGACGAGACGGAAAAAAAAGTTCAGGGGTTAAGAAGGGACAAATTTGATAGGTTAGAGGACAAGTAGGGTCCGGAGCCTACTAATTACAGTGCCTGGGAAAAGGGCTTACTGAGTCTCTCTTTGGTGCTCTTTTGGTCTTGTCCTAAATGACCAATAGGTTGTAAAATTGGATTTCTTGTTTAAATGTGTGATGAATTAACATTTGCATTTCCTTTCATGGGAGACTCTGCTTTTTCATTTTGAATAGTTTATTATTTACTATATGGTTATGATTTGTCCTGAATAAAATATGGTAATTAGTGTAAAACATGAATGGATCTTTATCATATCAAAATAGTCACTTTGTGAGATAGAATTTCCTAGATGGGTGGAGGTTAATGCATGAGCCAAACCTGTCACACCCCGGGCCCGCGAGCCTCTAAGCTGTGGGACCAACTGAATGAAACACGTTGTTTGGCTAAATCCACTACCAAAAAGTGCTAGCACTTGTTACATTTGAGTCTTCGGCTTATCTATTTAAGCCACTCCAACATTTCACACATTCCCGATGTGGAACTAAACACTGGGAGGTCTCACAATCACTCCATCTTACATATGCGACGTCTTTGTCACGACATGACAATTGACACAAACCAGTATCGCCAGACAATGTGGACTCTAGAGGTGGCTCCCACCGTGCTCACGCGGTGTAGCACTTAGCCCCGCATAACACTTAGTTCTATACTTCCGGCTGATGACAACTGCTCTGATACAATTTATCATGCTCTGGGCACGTGAGTTTGTTGGCACGATATAAGCTATGGGACCTACTGAGTGTAGCGTGTTGTGTGGCTAAATCCACTACCAAAAAGTGCTAGCACTTGTTACGCTTGAGCCTTGGACATGTCTATTTAAGCCACTCAAACATTTCACACTTTCAAACCTATATATATTCTAAAGCGTGACTCTTTAATGAGATGAATAGATATTCTAGATGTAAGGTCAAAGTAAGAAAAGATGGTCCGATATCCTCTTTATGCACTTCACAAAACAAACACAACTGTCCATCACCTCACCTTCCCTGTTCTTTAGATTTTGCATAGTTTATATCTTGTTCTTGAAAACCTTAATGCAATTGTTCTCCATAGTGTATGGAATATCTCCAAATTCTGTGAAAACCTTCTGCACTTGTAACCTGTCTAAGAAAACACAAACATAAACATGTTTTTGTTGAATATCTTTGCTAATACTGATAATATAGCTTACTTGCACTATTTATTTTTAGTAACTTGAATTTGAAATGCTCAAATTTTAGCCCATTCTCTTTTAGGTTCGGTTGGTTCCTTACAATCCTGACTACCTCGATGAGTCTGTCCTTTGGAGTGAGAGCAAAGATTTGGGTGATGGCTTCCGCTGTATAAGAATGGTGAACAACATTCGCTTGAACTTTGATGCTTTCCATGGGGATGAGGACCATGGTGGAGTTCATGATGGAACACCCGTGCACCTCTACGAGTGGTTCAAGGGAAAGAACCAAAGGTGGAAGATTGCTCCCTATGGTAAGTGAAGTTATAATCTTGAAATTTGTATAAACTGATGACTTCTTGTTTATGTTTATGTTTATGTTGTTGATTCTTATTAAGGGAATGAAATAGCCGGTAATATGCCACCAACAAGGAACCCAACGGTGAGGGTATACACTAAAGCAGCGGAGGATTACTCACTCACGGTTAGGAATGGGGATGTTGTTCTGGCGCCGGCTAATGCTAGAGATGAGTATCAGGTAATGGAAAATTCCAGTTCTAAATCTTTTTAACTTAAAACTGAATTTTGAAATCATGTGCAAAACTAATGCAACAAGTTGTTTATTGGTGATTGAACTTCTTCTCCCTATGCCAGAGAATAAATTTAGTGTTGTTGTATGTGTTATTAAAATTATTATTATTATTACTACTACTATTGTTACTACTGCAGTTGCTTCATCCAATGTTCTTCGTTATTGACTTAGGTTTTTTGGGTTGCCCATTTCATTTTGTTTTTCTCTCTGACATCTCTCTCTTCAACAATTTTCTTGTGATTATTATTCGTTTCTTTTTGTTTCTCTCTCTGACATCTCTCTTTTCACCAAGTTTCTTGTGATTATGGTTCGTTTCTTTTTGTTTCTCTCTCTGACATCTCTCTTTTCAGCAAGTTTCTTGTGATTATTATTCTTTTTCCGCTTTAACCTTGCTTTAACCTTATTTGTTTTGTTTTCCTGTAGCATTGGTACAAAGACATGAGGTATGGTAACACTGTGAAGGATGAAGAGGGTTTTCCGGGTTTTGCTCTCATCAACAAAGTCACTGGTCAAGCTCTGAAGCACTCCTTGGGAGCACACCAGCCTGTAAGTTTCCCAATTCATTATAGCACATCAAATTATTTCTGTACACTGCAGTTATTAACTAGAATGCTTCACTATCTTGTAGTTCAACTTGTATGTCTTAAGTTCTCTTAAGTTCTACAAAAATAAAGGACCAAGTGGCTACAAGCCTACAACCAAAACGATTGACTTTTCTTTAGTGAAACAAGCTACGTCCTTTATGTATCATAACAAATGCGATTGGCTCTTCTTCACTATGAATGAATAATCTGAACTTGTAGATTTGATCCTGATGAACAAAATGTAGTAGATAATCAACCAACTTCTGATAGTCATTTGAATACACAGTATACAGAGAATGAGAAATGCTTTTGGCAAGCCAAATTAAGCAGGAGAGTAATTGATGCTGAGCTCCCTAAATAAGTACTTAAAAGCTAGAAATGTAAATTTTATGATTGAAGTTAGGTCATTCAAAATTGGTCGCACCTTCTAAAATCAACTGTGGTTGCTGAAACTTTTACCCGAGAACAACCTTGGTAGATAATGCTAACACCACTTCCGCACTTGTTCTCGCGTAACTCCTCATCAAATTTCTTTGATTGTTTTCTTATATGATTATTTTCAGGTTCGCTTGGTTCCATATAATCCTGACTACCTTGACGAGTCAGTCCTTTGGAGCGAGAGCAAGGACTTGGGCGATGGCTTCCGTTGCATTAGGATGGTGAACAATATTCGCCTGAACTTTGATGCTTTCCATGGCGATGAGGATCATGGCGGAGTTCAGGATGGGACTCCTATTCACCTTTACGAGTTTTTCAAGAAAGGAAAGAACCAGAGGTGGAAGATCGTTCCCTACTACTGTAAGTCCTCAAAGACGCTTAACCAAAATCTCATTGAACATATTTTGATACCTCAAATTTCTTGAAATAGTACCTACTATTTTTCCATGTCCAAATGCAGGATGAATGTGATGCTGCGGCCACCTACCTGCAATGAACTAGTGATTATGCTACTCTGTGAAAATAAGTTGTGCCTTTGGTTGGATGTCTTTATGTGGAATTTGTGATGGCTCAAACAATTGCGATGGAACTTTAATGTATGTCTTATGCTAAATATGATTGTGGGAGATCTATTATGACGTGTCCTCTCTGTTTCTTTCTCTTGTTTTTGTTGTGATGTTGGAAGTTGAATGTCTAGCTTATCACTTTATGTGCTCTTAGCCTCTTATGATGCTTGCTGTTGAAGTGGTCGAAGATTTAGGCATCACAGGGATTAGACTTTGAATTTGACGAAAAATGCATTCATAAATCTACTAATTCTCGGTGAATGAAATTTGATCCTAATATGATTTCTGGGTTCAAGCCATCAGGATAACCTCTTAATGTTTTGGGCCGAGATAAACCCAATTTAGTGTTTGAGCTTATTTGAAAATTAGTTTTCCATCTGTAGTATTTTTTTTAAAGCTTCTTTTACTGAACTTTTACTTCTGTGCATACATCTTGGATTGGGCTTTAGGTATAATGACGTATAGTTACGGTGATAAATACGCCTCGCTAACACTTCAATATTGATCATTTTAAAGTTATATCCAATAACTTGTTTTGTTGAATAAGAGTGTAATTTTGTTGGACTTCAATACTAATTTATTGACTCATTTTCCCGGCCACATTTTATAAATATTAAAAATGAACAAACATTTTGTTGTGCGCAGCGGAAATTTCGGCAGCACCTCGACGCAACAAGAGAGTAAGATCATAATAGGAATTCCCGTTTCACCAAGGAAACAAGAACCAAAAGCAAAATATTTCAACAAAGTGGGATATCAGCTCTTCCTCTCATCAGGTCTAGGATTGACCTGTCGAGGAAACCTAAATAAGCTATTACAAATCACACAAAACAGCGAGACAAACAAATTTTACGTGGTTCGGCAAATTGCCTACGTCCACGGGGCAAGGAGGGAGGAGATCTACTATTAGAGAGAGAATACAAATAGGGTTTACAATTACACAACTTAAATCCTCAAACAAACTCTCAAATCTCACACAAATATCTCCCTCAAAAGGATGCTCAAACTCTAAAACAGCTGCCAAGCCTCCGCTGTTTTCTCCTGTTGCACGCAGCCCAAAGAGACAGTCGCGTTTTTCCCTTTCACGAAGCTCCCTTTTCACAGCTACCTTTCTCTCTGCAATTTTCTCCTTGCATGCCGAACGAAAAAACACCTAGGAATAGGTATTTATAGCCTAGTGATGCAGTTATGCGAAACTGGGCCTTGTGATTTGTCCGTTAGACTCGTGCTCACATATGTGGGTGTGGCCTCTCAAAAGATCCGTTGGACTCATCTTTTGTCCGCTGGATCTTGTGGCCTCACAAGCATGAGTATGGCCCCCACGTGAGTCCACCGTTCACACATTTCATGTGGAAGATTGGATTAGTATGAAAAATAGTCTCATAAGGATAAGGATCTTAAACATCATTAAAATTTGACCAGAGGATTGTTCCATAAATGTGAATTTGAGCTCGTGCTTTTTTGCTAGTCATCATAGTATCTGTACTCGTTGATCTCTTTAATTTAGAGTGTCGGGATTTATGGCTCTAGTTTGAGCTGATCTAATTGGGGTATCAAGGCCTTAACATAATCTACACTTGTGTTTAAATTTTTGAAACACAATAATCAACCGGCCCAACCAAAATAAAATGTAAACTAGCAATTTGATCACGAGTACAAATTTACATATGATTTTCGCGGTCGGCCTAGCCTCGGGCTGATTTCCTTCTGCACTCTTTTTTTTTTTTTGTCAATGAAATTTTTTATTCATCATCAAATATGAAAAAATTTGTGTACATCAAAGTTACAAATCAAAAGACTGATTATAAAATAAAATTCTTCTGCACTCTTTGTCTGTTCATAGATTGTTGCCCGTGTTTTTTTATGACGGATTTCATTAAAATTTGATAGGTCTTAATCAAACCAAAATTTTTCTATCTTTTAAGTGGATATTTTGGGTCACAACGTACCGTTATAATTATTTATTAATTAGACGACAATATTTCTTTGAAGTAAACTTTTAGTCTGATTGTGAGCCATCAATATAAAATGATTAATTATGTATAAGATCAGTCATAATGCTTCTAGATGCTAAAGAATGTTTGGGAGTTTGAAAAGTGTGTAATAACGAGTGAAAGGACCCAAATTCATTTGCATACTATTTACAACGGGTCGAGATAGTTTGGGGTTTTGATAAAAAATTTTGTGATAGATGTTTTTTGAGCTAAAAAAACTATAGTAGTTTCTATATCTCTTTTTGTGACATTCTAGTCAGTTTTGGGTTGTTCTCTAACTTGTGGTTAGAGTATGGGTTATTTGTATCCTTGGTATGTAGTTGGTCTTGAACAAAGGTACATATTCTAGGTTGGGAATGTGTACCTATTATGTAACAATCCCTTTTGTTATTTAGCTGGCTGGAATATCTTTATGGTATCCCATCCTTTCTCTCCAAAAAAAAAAAGGTCGAGATTCTCTTCAGTCTTGATTCTAGAGAATACCTCTACTTAGGTGGGCTAATGCTATTCGATTATCTCAGAGTGTCCCACAATTAAAAGTATTTTATATTATTTAAATAATTAATATCAGTGCATTTGTGAAGAATTTTGATCGATGAGTTATAGAGAATCTCTACAATCAAGAATGTTTAGAGGATCTCTATCTATTTACAACCTATTCAAAATATCCTAGCTGTAAGAATTTGAATATTTGGTAATTTCTTTGGACATGCATAAAGATGCGCTTCATATCAACTCCCTCGTCGCGCCTCTCTAGTTAGAATAGCAAGAATATTTGACGTGTAACTGAGGAAAATCTCTTCAACAAAATAGGTTAATTAATATAGAAAAATAACATAAAAGCTCATTATGGTGACTAATGATTCGACGCGCAAGGTCTTTCAATGTTGTTTTCACGGACCATTATTAGGTCATTTTCCGTGTCCAGGTCAGATATATCTAGAACAAATAACATCACGACTGTAGCACTCGACGCGTAAAGACTAACAAACATGACCTGGTGAAGATTCTGACCGAGACTAGCATGTAGGTGCGTTGTTCATGTTCGCGCCAGGCTCGTTAAGTCCGCAGCCTAAATATGGGAATGAGATACCTAGGCCTAATTTGCTAAATTTAGCTTTCAAACATTTGAGAAATAAAATTCATATAGAGGTCCCTCTATTTATTTTTTTAAAGTAAAAAACAACGCGAGATAACTTGCTTTTTTCATTAAGCAGTCGAGAAAGATACATTAGGTAGAATGGGGAGAAGAGGAAAATATTAGAACAAATAGAAAGTAAAGAATAAAGATTAGGGAGAGAACCTTGTCATCGCATAATGCATAATTCCAAATGTCCGACGAGTTCGAGCAATAACCCAAAAAAAAAAAACAAATAGTACTCCCAACATCCAACAAGTTAGAACAATAATCCCATAAAAACAAACACAATATCGATTGTTCATAGGCTGGAACACCCATCATTAACCATAGATATAACATAGTTACATCCACAAAAAAGAGTTTTGAACTTGCAAGAAACAAAACCAGAAAACTAAGTTCGTCGAAACTGTCAAAGGCTATGGAGCTCGGAGGGAGTTATCGCCGACAGCATCCTCTACGAAGTCCTGCTGCAGAGTATCCACTCCGAATTCACTGGTAATAGAGCAATTGCAATACATAAACGGTATATATGTAATTCTGTGAATTACCTCATATAAATATAGATATTGGCTCCTCTGTTAGGGTATGCCGAAACCCTAATTCCTCTACCATCTCTCTTCTCTTCTTCATAATGTCTCACATAGTATAAGAGCTATTCATCGCCCGAAAGCACAATTCATCGCCGCGAGTAATGTTCACCTGAGAGCGCTCTGAAACCATAGCAATCCCAATAACTCATGTCGTTTTTGGCATCATCCTCATTGACTTCATCTTTTTCGATGTCATCTTCCTAGAGTATAACAACCACCTCAACTTTGACTTCACCTTCTTCGTGATTCTCAGGGAATCTGACTTCCTCCTCCCCTGTTTCTTACACATTGATCCTAACGACTCCAATTCCATCTCTTACCTCGACGACTCCAATTCCACCGGGCAACCCGATTTCGGCTACATCGATCCCACGATCCTATGTCTTTTCCGAGACCACTCAACCATTCACCACTTCAATACCTCTGTCAATGCCTCCCACACCCTCCATCGGCGAATCAAATCCTCTATTCTCTCTTTTGCACAATCAACAGACGTTCCCCACATCCACAACAGCGTTTTGGACGCCGCCTCAGGCAGTTCTTCCTCATGCCTTGTTCCCGTCATCCACACCAAACATGAAGATTGATCAATTAGCTTCTAGACTTCATGACTTGAACCTATCAGGTGGCCTTATTCCCTCAATGCCCAATTCAAGTCCGTTCTTTTCTTCGGCTTTGGCAGCGCCTAATGCCATGAATCTTGTTATGGTTAAACTGAAGACTGCTGAAGATTATCTAACCTAGAAAACACAATTCACTGCGTTATTGATTTCTCATAATCTACTTGGTTTTGTCAATGGCTTGTATCCTCCTCCGCCAATGTATACTGACGCTGTTCAACTCAATTCTCAGTACATGATGTGGATTTGGATCGATCAAAGCCTACGCTCGTGGTTGCTACTTTATCTTGAGAGGTTTTGGTTAAAGTTCATGATCTTGCATATTCTTTTCAGATTTGGGATTGATTACAATGTCGCTTCTTTACGAGCAATCTTGCTCACATTATGGAATTGAAATGGAGTATTACTTCAATCAATAAAAGTGACAATCAATCCATGGAGGTTTATTTGTGCGAGATAAAAGTTATTGTGGATTCACATGCTGCGATTAATTCCCCTTTGAGCGATAACGAGCTTGTGCAACACACACTCTTTGGTTTGAACAGTGATTATATGTCGCTCATCACGGAGGTTACTTATTTTGGCAATAGTATCACCTTCGATAACCTCTGTTCCTAGTTAATCCTTCATGAACAATGCGTTCACTATTTAAAGGAACGATATCCCAATGTTCCTTCCCATCAAGCTCTCGCTGCCAGCATATCTATTTCAGGTGGCTTGGGTGCTACATCTCTTACTGTAGCAAGCCCGAACCGCGCCAACGTGGGGACACAACAGTAGCCCCCTTCAACCTCAGGTGGCTGGCGTGACTGTGGATCATGGCGAAGCGGTCGTGGTCGAGCTTTTCGTGCTGGTCATGGTCGAACATCTTCAGGTGGCCATGGTTTCCATGGCCAACAAAATTTTCGTGCATAAACATGGGGTCCTCAGGTGAATCATGCGAATAGTAATATTTCCTTTAATTGTTCCGATATTATTGACACCACTACTTCTAATTCTAAGGATTTTGCTTCTAACTCAGCCTCTAATGGGATATTGGGTTCTTATCCATCTACAGTTATTTGTGAATTTTGTTTTAGTCTAGGTCACACTGCTGCATCTTGTTCCCGCTTTCTTTCTCAAGGGGGTACTCTAGGTTCAGTTTCAAGCCCTCACACTACTCCATCGTTTGCTGGTATGTCACATGGCGATGCTAATGAGGCCTTGTGGTATCCAGATTTTGCCGTGTCTTCTCATATGATAGTGTTTAAAGTTATATTATCTTGAAAGACTCCTTATACCGGTGAAACTAAAGTCCTAGTAGGAAACAGTAATCTTTTACCTATTGCTAAGGTGATGTACATTTAAATTCTTTTGCCACATCGCTTCATCTTAATTCTGTGTTTCATGTTCCTAAGTAAAAACATAATTTAATATCTATCAAACGCTTATGTGATGATAATAATTGTGTGGTTGATTTTGGCTCCTCTTCTGTGCATGTTAAGGACAAAACCATGAGGAAGGTTCTTCTTCAGGGTTCCAGTAGAAATGGTGTCTACCCACTTTCCTCTTCCATTAATTTTGATTCTGCCATAGCTCTCATTTCTCTAACTAATAAAGGAGATATATGGTATCATCGCTTAGGTCATTGTGATAGTCGTGTCTTAAATCAAGTTAGGTCCAATAATGCCATTGTGACGGCAACAAACTTTGAGTGTTTCATGTAAACTTAGAAAATCACATTACCTTTTTGTAATGTTGAGCTTTTCTATAGTACTCATTTATATATGATTCATTCAAAGGTTTGGCAATCACAAGTTCTGTCTAATTTGGGTTTCGATATTATGTTTGTTTTGTCGATGATTGTACCCGACTTACTTGGATATATCTTATGAAATTAAAATCAAAAGTTTTTACTTATTTTTGTCACTTTCAAAAGTTGGTTGAAAACTTCTTTTCTTATAAAATTCAGATGTTTCAGAGTGATGGTGGTAAAGAATTTGATAGCAAAGTGTTTGGGGTGAAAGTTGATATCTTCATTACTGAATCTATTACACGTTTATCGATTACAGATTCAAAATAAAATTAGTCTTTTTATAAGACTTTCTTACACAATAAAAATAAGAAAAATACAACTCTTGTCAAACAGCACAGAGATCGTTTATCGGTCTTCTTCTTGCGTGGGATCTTGGCTTGTGATGGAGACGTTAATATCCGTAGACCACCAAACGATCAGATCAGATCCGGAGCTTCGTCGATTCGTGAAGGAATCAAGAAGCCGAAGCGCTTATCTCGACAACAGCGAGATAATTGCTTTTCTTAATATCACTGTAACGGGGTAATCTTAAAGGACGAACCGGGCTGCAGATCTGACGAACTCCTCTTCTTTATGACGAAGAATCCGCTGAAGTCTCCTCCTCCTCTCTGAAATTCGTGGCTCTTCAGTCCTTAATCCGGTAGGGCTTCGCCAACGCTCAAGAATTCCAGATCTGAAAAAATGAAGACCCTGGGGCTGTATTTATAGGCTTCAGGAGCCCTGTGTTTGGATAAGAACGGCCGATTCCCTCTTATCTTTAGTTGAAACCACTTAACCACATTATCAGATCAGTTGGAGCAAATCCAGGTGGTTAACGGTTAAAAAACTGCTTCAAAATAGCAAAAACAGCAAAAACAGTATTCTGAGGGTTGCAGACACTTGTGAGTGTCTCGGCGTGGCCGAGACACTTACAAGTGTCTCGGCTTGGCCGAGACACTTTGAGATGTCTCGGGTATTTTGGTCATAATTTCTCATATGACCTCCAAATGACCTGATTCCAGATGCATTGGAAATCTAACAAAGATATCTACAACTTTTATGTTTTGAGTTTCTTCAGATTTAAATCGGATCATGGCCAAAATCGTCATTCTTTTCTGAGACACCAACACTGTCTTGGAGTTCTGAGGCAGTTTATACTATCTTTGGTATTTTAGCTTTATCTTTCTCATATGATCTTTAAATGATCTGATCCAAGATTCATTAGAACGATAACGAGGATATCTACAACTATCATGTTTTGAGTTTCTTCAGATTCAAATTGGATCATAGCCAAAATCACTCTACAAGGTCCGAGATACTTGTGAGTGTCTCGGCCAAGCCGAGACACTCAAGAGTGTCTCGGCCAATCCGAGACACCAATGGGTGTCTCGGCCAATCCGAGACACCTCTGGGTGTCTCAGCTTGGTCGAGACACCTTAGAGTATCTTGGCCAAGCTGAGACACCTTTGGGTGTCTCGGGTTGGCCGAGACACCTCTGGGTGTCTCGGGTTGGTCCGGGACGTAGTCCTGCGCGTTCCGTCCGTTTTTACCGTATCTTTATCGTCCGAACTCAGAATTATACGATTCAAGATGCGTTAGAAATCCGTCGAGAAGATCTACAAGCTTCTATGATTGAATCATCTGTGGAGTGGATAGGACCTGGAAGGAATTTTGTCTTTTGTAAGTGATACGGAGCTCCCGATCAGTTCGTTTCCTCGTTATTCTGCAGTTCCGTTGCTTCACATAGTTCGTCGACTCACTTCATGTGCTTGTCGACGTCAAATGAGCTTTTGTGACTCAGATAGCAACGTTCATCATCTTCTCTTGGTCTTAAGCCACGTGCGGGGACCTATAGGTAATTTTTGATGCCTACACAAAGCTTTTAAACAACTTTTTTTTTTAGAAAATGGGATTTATTTTAGCAAGTCATGCCCTGACACTGTAGGCGTTGACAATTACCTATAGGTCTCCACGAACAGCTTGGTGTTAAAAAAGATGATGAACGCACTATCCAGTTCACAGAAGCTTGACTGACATTGACGAACGCTTAAAGTGGATCGACGAGCTACGTGAAGTAACGGAGTTTCAGAATAACGAGGATACAAACTGATCGGGAACCTTGATCGGGAACCTTGCGTCGCTTACAAAAGGGGAAACACCGCTCGTATCCCAGTTTAATCCATAATGATCTAATCATCAGAGATTATAAATCTTCTCGTCGGCTTTCCAACACACTTTAAATCACTCAAATCCGAGTTCGGATGAAGAAGTTACGGCAAAAACGGACAAGTGTGCAAAACGAAGCGTCTCAGCCTGAGTTGAGACACCCCGAGGTGTCTCTCGGCCTCGCTGAGACGCACAAGGGTGTCTCCATCCCTAAAAACAGGCCGTTATGCGGTTTTAACCGCCCAGACTTCCTGGAGCCTATAAATACAGCCCCATGCCTTCATTTTTTTAGGGGGATCTGGATTTCTCAAGCGTTGGCGAAGCCCTGCCGAATTGAGGAGTGAAGAGCCACGAATTTCAGAGAGGAGGAGAAGACTTCAGCGAATTCTTCGGCATAAAGAAGAGGAGTTCGTTAGATCTACAGCCCGGTTCATCCCTTAAGATTACCCCATTACGGTAATCTTAAGAAGAGCAATTATCTCGCTGTTGTCGAGATAAGCGCTTCAGCTTCTTGATTCCTTCGCGAATCGACGAAGCTCTGCCCAATTTTTCAGTAATCAGATCTGATTGGCGGTGGTCAACGGATATCAACGTCCCCGTCACAGGCCAAGATCCCACGCAAACAGCGGGCGATAAACACCCGTTGCGTTTGTTTGAAGAGAGTTGTATTTTTTTTAATTTTTTCATTGTATAAGAAAGTCTTATAAAAAGACTAATTTTACTTTGAATCTGTAAATCGATAAACGTGTAATAGATTCAGCAATGAAGAAATCAACTTTCACCGTAAACAAGCTGGCGACCACAGTGGGAGCCAACAGCTTCCCTGCCGAAGCTGTCGTGCCGCAGCCGACGATCAAGATCCCGGTGTTCGAAGAGGTCGAGTATGAATTCGACCAGTAGAAATTTGAAGAGTACATCTCCTCCTCCTCCTCCAGATCTGCTCCTCCTCATAAGCGCAGGAAGATCTCCTTCTCCCAGAAGATCCGCCGGTCTCCATATCTGAAGACTCGAGAAGTCGATCTCCCCATAGTCGATGCTACAGTTGTACCTTGTAATAATCCGCCAGCATCTAATGAGACCAGATCTACAGATCTGAACTCCTTCGCGATCAAGGAGCCGACTGCTGAAGGTGCGCCAACTCTATCAAAGAGAGCACATCAAAGGAAACGCCAACGCCTCACGCGCCAATTCGCTAAGGCTTTGGATCAGGTGGATGGACTCCGTTACCAAGCAGATCTAGAGTTCAGAAAGCGCCAAGTGGCTAATCTATCGCCACGACCAGCATCGGGATCCTCCTCCCGACCTCCGATTAATGAATGGGTTCGTGTCAAACGAACCAGCTCTACTCTCGAGGAGCGAATCCAGAAGCGCCACGCCTTACTTACGCATGCCCGAACCCTTGTGCGAAAAGTACAGGAAATGCAAAAGGATAAGGCAGTTAAGAGATCGTCGAGATCCAAACAAGTTTGGATGCCAAAAGCCAAATCAGCGCCTAAGGAAAAAGCAAGCGACGTTGCTCTCCGGCCTTCGTCAACTCCAGATCCTGCTCCCGCACCTCCGGTGAAGCCCTATGGTAGCGTGGATCTCTCTAAATCTAGAATCCCATTGAAGGATCGCATTCGCTCTCTACCCGAGGATTGAGACAAAGCGCCTGTTAAGGAACGCCTGGGACCATTGAAGGAACCCCGAGCAAACATCCAGACTGGGGGTAGTACGCGACCTCCTAACAAGTTAATTTTTGCAACAGTCCGATTAGGGGTGCGTGCAGAAAACTAGGAGCCTGTTAAGGTTTTACCCTCACAAAAGTGTGATTCCAAATGTGTGACTCCTGCAAATACCAACAAGACAATGTTTACTCAGAGGAAAACGCGTCAGACAGACAAACGCGTTATACCTGAGAATTCATGTAAACAGCCGATAGGTTACTCTGACCGCAACGTTGATGAGTTGTACTATCGGGCTGGGGTACGAATAAATCTCGAAAGAGAAGTACCCGGGAAGCGGATTCTCACTGTCCGTGTACCAAAATTATCAGGGCAGTATTATCAGTGTGTAGCTGCCCCAAGACCGCTCCGCAGAGGGTCTCGGTATTTGAGAGGATCTCCAACGGAAAGGCTAAGTCCAATCCAAAGCGTCTCCGTAAGAAACGATCGGTCGTTCAAGGTGACGAACCCCCAGAGGTTACCATCAATATGGTTGATAAGGAAAAATCGATTCGACCTTCTAGCTCTGATCCGCTTGTATCGCATCGTCTAACCCGGTTACGATCAGGAACTATTAGACAAAGGGATTATCAGAGAATGCAGAGAGGATTATCCTCGGATGATGAAGCATCGGATGCTAACTCGGCAATCGCTTCTGATAATACGGTATCCAGTCCGGGACAATCCCGTGAAGTGTTTATGATTAACACCGAGGAAGTAGCCAAAATGGTTGAGGATGCCTTGGCCAAGCAGAAAGAGGCATTCAAGATCGAAATGGAAATGGCTATGCTACGAATGAGGGAAGAGCATGACCAACAAATTCGGGCTCTGTCTAATCAGTTCGGTGAATCTAGCCATCGCAACAATGCTAATCAAACAGATAGCGATTCAGATACGGATGAACACCTTAAGTCTTTTGACCCTTCCATTGACCAGAACACTGGGGGTGGTCCCACTAAGGACAACAATACTGGGGGTGGTCCTACCAAAGATGACAATGCTGGGGGTGGCCCCGTTATTCCTCTCAGGAATCGTCCAAGATCTGATACAGACGAGGACGATAAAATAAAGGACCTCGAGAGCAAAATCAACACGCTGATGTCTGTTCAGGGGATAAAAAGGACCGGTATTTCGTCTCCCTACCCAAGAAAGTGGGATTCGATCCCATATCCGACAAAGTTCAACTTGATCAACTTCACGCCATTTGACGGAAATGGTTCCCCTACTCCGCACTTAATATATTTTAAGTCTCATTTGGGAATAATTTATGGCAACGAGCCCTTGATGGTGCGGTCATTCGTTAGCACCCTTCGCGGGCCTGCCTTCTATTAGTACCGCCGTCTTAAGCCCGAAAGCATCAATAGCTGGGAGAACCAGGAGAGCATGTTCCTCGCTCATTTCTTCGATGATGACACCGAAGTGTCGATCATGACACTCTTCGATGAGAAACAAAAAGACGGAGAGTCGGTGGATACCTTCATCAAACGCTTCCGCAATCAGGCAATGAACTGCAAGGATCTCATCACGGAGGAATTCATCTTACAAACCTGTCATAACAACTTGTCTATTAACATCTTGGACGTTATGGGAGTAGAGCCGCTCAATACCTAGAAAGAGTTGAAGGTGCGCGGAGAGCAGGCCGAACGCTTCCTCAGAAGGAGGAAGGTCGAAAGAAACCAACCGATGGTTAACCCTCTGAATTCGAGTCTCATGTCCCATGA
The DNA here is from genome assembly GCA_022839385.1 of Asparagus kiusianus. NCBI lineage: Eukaryota > Viridiplantae > Streptophyta > Magnoliopsida > Asparagales > Asparagaceae > Asparagus > Asparagus kiusianus. Next base: position 167,273 of record BQKN01064382.1, on the reverse strand, counting down.
TGAAGGGAAGACACTTACAACAGTTATTGACGTTAATCAGACGTCGCAATAGCAACCCCGAAGACAGCAGAAGACTTTGGATCCGAGCTCCAAAAAGAGTACTCATTCAAAGACGAAGACGTTCCAGCCATCTTCGAGACCCTTCTTGAAAACAAAAAGATCAAGCTGTCACCCATCACGAATCAGGAGGAAGCTGATAATACTGCAGATCCGAAGTACTACGCGTACCACAGGAGGATCCTTCATCCCACCAATGCTTGCTTTATTTTAAAGAATAGCATTCAGACCTTGGTTGAAGCCGGCGTCATAATGTTAGGATAAGCCAAACGAGAACGGCAAGACTCCGACAAGTATAAGAGTATAAACTGCTTCTCAATCCTACGACCGGTATAAGAGGTTAAACTGTTCTCTGATACTCCAATAGGTATATGAGTCTAAACTGTTTCCTATCGTTGATGGAAAGTTCATGGAGAATTTTTATATGTAATATTCTTAAGGATAACCCGATCATATAACCGAATGCAATGATAAACCTAGTTTCGCGAAGAAGCTGGGGGTGGATGATTCATGCAACGGGAAGTTCCTGGAAGAATACTGTAATTTTTTTAGGGATAACCCGATCATTACAAATAATGTGATAAACACTAAACCCCCACTATGATTTCCGAACACTCTTTTGCTGAGACGAGATTCGATCGCTTCATTGGATCAATCTTCCCTCACAAAACTTCTATTGGTGTTTGACGACAGATCAACCTTTCCTCACAAAACCCTCCACTGATCAAATCAATTGATGGTGGGTCCACTAAAATTTCTATCCGCTAATTCATGGTAATTTTCAAAGCTTGACGTGTTAAGTCCTGATCACTTAACATCAAAATCCTCTATCAAGTGGCTAGTACAAACCAGTATTTCTACTGCTACTTGTATTCTACTCCTTTTGCTTTTAGGTCAAACCTATAAAAGTTAGGGCCAAAGCCAGATTCTCCTCTCGATTCCTTCCATGAATGAGAGGTCCACTTTCAAATTGAGCAATCAAACCTATAAAAGTTAGGATTGTCCCCAACTTCACTTAGGCAAACCTGCAGATAGTTAGGACTAAGATTGAGTTATCCCTTTCGATAAACGAAAGACTTCCATCTTTTTTTCAGCCAAACCTATAAAAGTTAGGGTCGAAATCAGAATTTCCCCTCAATAAATGAGGAACTCTTTTCTTGGATCAAGCAACCAATCCTATAAAAGTTAGGGTTACTTGAATCTTTCCGATTCTCAGAGTGGAGATCCCACTCCTAGTTTCATCTTTCCGGATTCTGGGGGTGGAGATCCCACTTCGAGTTTTCTTTCCAACTGAAGATAGAATATAAAATTCTTCCTCTTAGGTGCTGGGAGATAGAATATAAAATTCTTCCTCTTCTATTTTGGGTTCGTCTTTGTTTGTTGGAAATTTGATGTAAAAAGACAATGAAAGAAAATTTGATTTGTATTCTCTCAAAATCGATTACAATTTGGATTCCGGTTACAAAAGAGAGGAGAATGCACTTGACTCTCCCCTTTGTTTAATTCTGGGTTCTTCACGGTGGCGATGGAGCGCCTCCCTCGATTGATCGCGTCGAGTTTGCTCTCCGTTGACGATCCGAACGTCTTGATTCACTGGAACGTGGTCTTCTCCTCACGATTTGACGCTGTGGAGAACTTGCGTGGCAAGTCTTAAAACTCTGACCGAGTTTAGAAGAACTTGCAGGGCAAGTTTGAAACTCTGACCGAGTTTAGAAGAACTTGCAAAGCAAGTTTTAAAACTCTGGACGAGTTGATAACTCAGATCGAGTTTGAAACTCTATGAAAGAGTTGATTTAAACCGAAAATTCGGTTAATAGCCAAGAATGAAGAAGCTCTGGTTGTTGATTTCCAAAGCTCCAGTTGAAGAACGAATGCTCTTCTTTGCTGCCAATCCTCAGGTTCAAAGAGCCAGCCCCTTGACCGAATTTCCCTTTGATGATGAGCGAAAATTCGATCCGTTGATGAGATCCCAATCCTCCTTCTAACTCAATTGAGTTTCTGATATTTATAGGGGGTTACTGGTGGTAACTACCCCCCTTAATCCGCTCCTAAGTGGGGCGGAAATCCCTCAAATCGTGGGGCAAAACAGTTTCTAGAACTGTTCAGTTTGTGTTTGAACGAGTCAAACGCTGAGAAATAGCGTTCAGGGTCCGAACTCTGCGTTTTAGGCTGAAAACGCAGAGTTAAGCCTATTTTGGTGGTCGAACGCACAGGCCGCGCAGCGTGATGAACTCTGAGACGCAGAGTTGGTGACTGAACGCACAGATGAACTCTGAGACGCAGAGTTGGTGGCTGAACGCACAGATGAACTTTGAGACGCAGAGTTATTGGCTGAACACACAGATGAACTCTGAGACGCAGAGTTATCGGCTGAACACGCACAGTTGAACTCTGAGACGCAGAGTTATCGGCTAAACACGCACAGTTGAGCCTGTAAACGCACAGTTGGCCGTTTTAAAGATTAACTCTGCATTTTGATGTTGAAAACGCAGAGTTGGGCCGTAGCTCTGTGCGTTTTGATTCTTGTAACTTTCGTCTTGGCTCCTTGAAAATATGAGAGTCGTCGGATTGTAACTCCCGATGTTGATTGTGAAAGCTGTTGAATTGGGGCTTTCATTAGTTGTTGTGAAGGTCGTCAGATTGTAACCTTCTACGTGGAAATCCTCAAATTGTAGCCTTCTGGAAGTCGTCAAATTGTAACTTCCATCATCGGTGTTTGATGGGGGATTAACTATCCATTGTGATTTTTAGACAGCCTACAGAACCCCCTCCAAAGTTTTCGAAAGTTCGCGGTTGACTGGGACGAATTTTCGGAATACTTTGGATCTCAACTCTGATCTTGGAGCTGTTGATTCCTTGTCACAAAGGAGTTGTTCTCTGCACTCGCTTCGAAGGCAGCTTGGTTGAAGGGATTTGCCGCGCAGGACCTGTGTGAAGGCATGCACCATAATCCTATTTCTGGAATGTGGGGGTGGACCCTACATTTTGAACTTGAGACGCGGGTCTGACCTCAACGTTTTGACTTAAGCTATGGAAGTGGCTTCCGTGCATTTTTGACTGAGTCTTAAAGACTTGTCTTTGGTTCATCTGTTTTAAGTCTCGGCTCATATCCATTAAGCGGATGGGCCTGCAAACGTGCGTAGGATTTTTGGCAAACCCTCAGCCATTAACGGATTTGATAAACCTTTACCGATTACCGTTTGAGTCGGGTTAGCATGTGGATTGTCTAATTCCGTTCCACATGTAACGTTATGCTAAGAGAATGAACCCTCTTAGACTTGATGCTATGATTTTGAATACATAGACTTTATCATTTTCACGGAAAAAGACTAACCGGCGACGTGTGTTAGACGTTGACTTATCCCTATTTAGAATTCGGGATAAAATTCCCCATGCGTGTGAGGCATGGATTTCGGCGTTATTAATAACGACCCGCTACGATGTTGAATACGTAGACTTTTGTCCTTTTTACGGAAAAATACTAACCGGCAACGTGTGTTAGACGTTGACTTATCCCTACTTAGGATTCAGGATAAAATTCCCCATACATGCAAGGTATGGATTCAAAGAATGTTTCTTCCGGTATTATTCGAAACACTGAAAGAAAATTGAAAGCGCCAGAGGTGTAATGTTAACTTGGCATGAATTTTGAAATTCAGAAATTTTCTCCACTATCACTAGGATAATTACAGAAAATCTTTAATCCGTTGGGGGTTTTGTAATGATAACTTGTTGAAAAAGGATTAACAAGTTCGTTGGGGGGGTTTTGACTGTTAGAGGTGTGATGTTAACTTAACAGTATTTTATGGACCTATCGCTCTATTGAAGAGAGTCGATAAGTTGATTTGGTCGTCAGAGGTGTGATGTTAATTTGACGGGTTTGTGGACCTATCGCTCTATTGAAGAGAGTCGATAAGT
>BQKN01064382.1:148731-163288 GCA_022839385.1 Asparagus kiusianus | reverse complement strand
TCGATAAGTGGATTGGGTCGTCAGAGGTGTGATGTTAACTTGACGGGAATATGTTGCGATTGGAGCAACTTTGTGGACTTATCATCCTATTGATGAGGATTGATAAGTGGATTTGTCAGAGGTGTAATGTTAACGTGACAAAAGGATGTTGCGATCGGAGCAACTTTGTAGACTTATCATCCTATTGATGAGGATTGATAAGTGGATTTGTCAGAGGTGTAGTGTTAACGTGATAAAAAGGATGTTGCGATCGGAGCAACTTTGTGGACTTATCATCCTATTGCCGAGGATTGATAAGTGGATTTGTCAGAGGTGTAATGTTAACGTGACAAAAGGATGTTGCGATCGGAGCAACTTTGTGGACTTATCATCCTATTGACAAGGATTGATAAGTGGATTTTGTCAGAGGTGTAATGTTAACATGACAATGCGAAAGATTCGTTACTCTTAATCTAATAGATTCCAAGTAACCAACCCCCAGTCTTGATTAAGACTTAACAGGGGAAGAAAAAGAGGTGGACAAGGCACGTCGCCTAGTGAGGCACTATCCATGTAGTCGGAATAGAGGCACATCACCTGGTAGGCCATTATCTGATGGATTTGACTATCAGAGGTAACTGTTAACGTGATAGTTTTGTAGATCTGCCATCCTATTGAAGGGGATTGGCAAGATGATGGACTATCAGAGGTGTATTGTTAACTTGATAGTTTTAGTGGACCTGCCATCTCATTGAAGAGGATTGGCAAGTTGATGGACTTGATAGTTCTGGTAGATTTTATGGTTGACAGAGGTATTCTATTGAACATAACAACTCAGAAATTTTATTACTCATAATCCAATGAACTACCAATAAACTAAACCCCAGTCTTGAACAAGTACAGGGGGAAAAGATTTTGACTATCAGAGGTAACTGTTAACATGATAGTTGTTGGACCCGCCGTTCTACTGGAAAGGATTGACTTCAGCGGCCGTAGTATCTTCCGGTTCTGACTGGGAAGAGTGAGCTTGGTTCGATTGCTCAGGAGAAGATTGGGCTTGGTCCGATTGCTCGGGCTGATCCTGCCTACTTTGTTCTTCAGCTTTGATCCTGGCGATAATCTTTTGAGCCTGTTCGCCTTGAGAAATTAGTTGTCTCCAGGAATGGCATTCCGCAACTCCTATTCTAGCTAGGATGTTGGTCTGCAGGTTGTGTCGACAGGTCTCCACTAAGGTAGACTGTGTCATACCTGTCGGGCATCGAAGAGCCATGTTTCGAAACCTTTTGACGAAGGCTTTGACGGACTCCCTCTTCTTCTGCTTAGTGACGAGAAGGGTCTGGATGGAGACTTCTGTATCCTCTTCAAAGAATCTTGACAGGAAAAGTCTCTCTAGATCCGCCCACTTTTGGATACATCCGGCAGGCAGTTTTCTGAACCATTCAAAGGCAACTCCTTTGAGGGTGCCAATGAATAATCGAGCCAGAATGGCGTCGTTTGATATCACATTCCCAGTCTGTGACTTGAAATGATAGATATGTTGGTTCGGTGATCCCGTGCCGTCAAAAGTTTGTAGCGTCGGGGCCTCGAATTTTGGAGGATAAGGTGCTGCATCCCATTCGGCAGGGTAGGGTCTGATAACACCCTCGTCTTGGATCTCGCTTCTGTTGGCAATGGCGTTGAGGCGGGTTTCTAATTCCTCTATTTTGGTAGATTGGAGATTTTGCTCTTTCTCCGTCTCTCTTCCTTCATCAGAGGAAGATTCTAGGTTGTGGGCTTCTTGGTCAGAAGCCGTGTCATCAACCACTTTTCCCTTCCCTTTGCTTGTGTGAGGTCGGGATGAAGATGGTTTTCCTCTCCGGGAAGATTTTTGCCTAGGTGGCGAATCTGTCTCCTGAGATTTGTCCTTGTCTGCGACGAGTTGAGTCAACAGGGCCAAGAGTTCATTGATGGCCTCCTGCTGAGATTTGAGCATGGCCTCCTGCTCATCAAGTCTCTTCGCGAGATCTTCATGGTTTCCCATCATATAAGCGTAGCTCTCATGTTCAACAAAAGAGCTTGATGATTGGGACTCTGCAATGGCTGAGTGTTCGTCATCGGCATTAGTTCCTCTGGATAAACTCCGATAATTGATAGGAGGAATGACACCTGTTCGAGTCCGAGTGTGTTGGTAGATTCCTTCACGCTCGTTAGCGATTTCTCTGACGCTTGGAGATTGATCTGCCTCTGATTCGTCAGAACTAGGGGTTAATGATCTCCCTATGCCAACCATGTTAGAAGTGACTTCAAGGTATTCATCCTCTAAAGTCTTCTTCCTGTGAGAACGTCGCTGATTATTGAGCACAACGACGTTCGTCGGTCGGTTGAACGTCGACAGCAATTCCCGCAAGTCAGAGACTTGGGATAAACCTCTCACAGATCGTGAGGGTAGAGATGGAACCCCCTGTCCGTTAAAGGATGGGACCGGTTCTTGGTAAACATGAATTTTAAATCCATGTTGACTTTTTTGAACACGACGAATCACATCGCGTTCCAAAGAAGGAACACGAGGGTCGTGTTTAGCTTGATTAACGTAAGACCAAAGTCTGCGTTTTGTTGATGAAACGCACCTTTGGAGGTTGCGTTTTTGTTGGTTAACGCAGTTCGTAAGTCTGCGTTTTGTTGATGAAACGCACCTTTGGAGGTTGCGTTTTTGTTGGTTAACGCAGTTCGTAAGTCTGCGTTTTGGATCTTGAACGCACTCCTGAGAGTTGCGTTCTGCCAGATCAACGCAGTTTTGCAGTCTACGTTTTGATGTTGAAACGCACCTCTGAAGGCTGTGTTTTATTTGGGAAACGCACTCCTGAGGGCTGCGTTTAGCTTGGCTTATGCAGAGCTCATGTTGAGGCTCACAAACGCGGAGTTCGCGTTGATTGGAGGATCGGCTTTTTGGGAATTGTGCCGAAGCTAAGTCTTCTCCTTTAGGGAGGGGACTGTATGAACAGTGCAACCCCCATGGGAGAAAGTCTTTAGATGAGTTGACCGCAACTGGAGCTTTAGTCTCCTCGGAAACTTTGTGGATCTTGCGCATAGCTTTGTGGCTAAGGGATCCAGAGGAGAGGGCCTCCTCAAACTTGGCTTGATCGAACTCGATGATCAGAGTTTCAATGGTCGTTCCAATGAGCATGACGTCGGACTGCACCACCACTTCTTCGTCAGAGAAGCTAGTCCCCAGCGGAGTCGCCATCTTTTGTTTGTTGGAAATTTGATGTAAAAAGACAATGAAAGAAAATTTGATTTGTATTCTCTCAAAATCGATTACAATTTGGATTCCGGTTACAAAAGAGAGGAGAATGCACTTGACTCTCCCCTTTGTTTAATTCTGGGTTCTTCACGGTAGCGATGGAGCGCCTCCCTCGATTGATCGCGTCGAGTTTGCTCTCCGTTGACGATCCGAACGTCTTGATTCACTGGAACATGGTCTTCTCCTCACGATTTGACGCTGTGGAGAACTTGCGTGGCAAGTCTTAAAACTCTGACCGAGTTTAGAAGAACTTACAGGGCAAGTTTGAAACTCTGACCGAGTTTAGAAGAACTTGCAAAGCAAGTTTTAAAACTCTGGACGAGTTGATAACTCAGATCGAGTTTGAAACTCTATGAAAGAGTTGATTTAAACCGAAAATTCGGTTAATAGCCAAGAATGAAGAAGCTCTGGTTGTTGATTTCCAAAGCTCCAGTCGAAGAACGAATGCTCTTCTTTGCTGCCAATCCTCAGGTTCAAAGAGCCAGCCCTTTGACCGAATTTCCCTTTGATGATGAGCGAAAATTCGATCCGTTGATGAGATCCCAATCCTCCTTCTAACTCAATTGAGTTTCTGATATTTATAGGGGGTTACTGGTGGTAACTACCCCCCTTAATCCGCTCCTAAGTGGGGCGGAAATCCCTCAAATCGTGGGGCAAAACAGTTTCTAGAACTGTTCAGTTTGTGTTTGAACGAGTCAAACGCTGAGAAATAGCGTTCAGGGTCCGAACTCTGCGTTTTAGGCTGAAAACGCAGAGTTAAGCCTATTTTGGTGGTCGAACGCACAGGCCGCGCAGTGTGATGAACTCTGAGACGCAGAGTTGGTGACTGAACGCACAGATGAACTCTGAGACGCAGAGTTGGTGGCTGAACGCACAGATGAACTCTGAGACGCAGAGTTATTGGCTGAACGCACAGATGAACTCTGAGACGCAGAGTTATCGGCTGAACACGCACAGTTGAACTCTGAGACGCAGAGTTATCGGCTGAACACGCACAGTTGAGCCTGTAAACGCACAGTTGGCCGTTTTAAAGATTAACTCTGCGTTTTGATGTTGAAAACGTAGAGTTGGGCCGTAGCTCTGTGCGTTTTGATTCTTGTAACTTTCGTCTTGGCTCCTTGATGTAGGCATCGAAAATTGCCAATAGGTCCCCGCACATAGCTCGGTGTCAACAAGCGACGATCGAACGTCACTACCCGGTTCACAAGAAATTCAAATGACGCCGGTGAGCGACTAAAGCAAACCAACGGATTACGTGAGCCGACAGAACGTCAGAATCACGAGGATACGGGTTGACCGAAAACCCCGCGATCACCGCAATCGGACCAACGCCCGCTGTGCCCCGATCACCCCACGGATAATCCAACCATCGGGGCCTACAGAGCTCGCCGTCACGATTCCAACGCATCCAAAATCACTCAAATCCGAGTTCGGATGAAAAGTCAACAGCGGGACAGCGGCGGAACAACGGCACGACCCCGGGCTGAACCGGGGACACCCAAACAGGTCTCGGCAGGCTCGAGACACCCCCAAGGGGTTGTCTCGAGACACCCCACATGGGGTGTCCCGGCCTTGGCCGAGACACCCCTATGGGGGTGTCCCGGCCTTGGCCGGGACACCCCTAGGGGGGTGTCTCTCCCCTTGGGTGTCCATGAGGCCCCTAGGCCCTCTTACTTGGCTATAAATAGCCCCCTTAGCCCTCCATTTACAAGGGCTCTTGATTTTGCTCTGGTTTAGCCTTGGTTTTGGGAGAAGAATTTCTGGTCTTGGGATTATCCTCGAGATCTGAAATTTCGGAGCTTGGAGCGGCGAAGCCCTGCCGGATCGAGGAGTCTCCACCGTCATTCACCCCCTTTCCTTAGTGTTGCTCCTTAGCGGTGACACTAAGAAGAGCTATTATCTCGTTTTAGCCGAGATTTACGCTTATAACCTCTAGATCTTGCGCGGATCGACGAGGTTCTGCTTCTATATCCCACGCGGATAGACGAAGCTCTGCCGGATTTTCCCGGAAGGATCTTGAAGAGTCGGCGGTCCACGGACATCGACGTCCCCGTCACAGGCCAACAACCCACGCAAGCGAGACCGTACCAAATCGGGCTCTCGTGTTTATTTTCGTTTAAGTTGTACCCCTTTGTTTTCATTTTATACTGTTGTAACGCTCGAAGTTGTAACAGATATCAAAGTAATGAAAACAGCAACTTTTACCGGAAACACTTGAAAATATGAGAGTCGTCGGATTGTAACTCCCGATGTTGATTGTGAAAGCTGTTGAATTGGGGCTTTCATTAGTTGTTGTAAAGGTCGTCAGATTGTAACCTTCTACGTGGAAATCCTCAAATTGTAGCCTTCTGGAAGTCGTCAAATTGTAACTTCCATCATCGGTGTTTGATGGGGGATTAACTATCCATTGTGATTTTTAGACAGCCTACAGTCTTTACCCTGAGAAAAGACACAATTCTTAACTTCAAATCCATACATTCCATGCATGAGGAACTTTATCTCGACTCCTAAATAGAGATAAGCCTACGTCTAACACACATCGCCGGTTTAGTCTTTCACCGATTGAAGAAGACACCAGAATTCTAGTCTGGGGAATTTTATCCCGAAGCCTAAGAAGGGATAAGTCAGCGCCTAACACGCGTTGCCAGTTAGTCCTTAACCGTAAAAAGGACAAAAGCCCACATATTCGACATTGTGACAGGTTATTATTAATAACACCATAATCCGTGCTTCACACGCACGGGGAGTTTTATCCCGAATCCTAAGTGGGGGTAAGTCAACACCTAACACGCGTTACCGGTTTAGTCTTTCACCGATTGAAGAAGACACCAGAATTCCAGTCTGGGGAATTTTATCCCGAAGCCTAAGAAGGGATAAGTCAGCGCCTAACATGCGTTGCCGGTTAGTCCTTAACTGTAAAAAGGACAAAAGCCCACATATTCGACATTATGGCAGGTTGTTATTCATAACACCAAAATCCGTGCTTCACACGCACGGGGAATTTTATCCTGAATCCTAAGTAAGGATAAGTTAACGCCTAACACGCGTTGCCGATTTAGTCTTTCATCGATTGAAGAAGATACCAAAAATCTAGTATGGGGACTTTTATCCCGAATCCTAAGTAGGGATAAGTCAGCATCTAACACGCGTTGCCGGTTAGTCCTTAACCATAAAAAGGACAAAAGCCCACATATTCGACATTGTGGCATGTTGTTATTAATAACGTTAAAATCCGTGCTTCACACGCACGGGGAATTTTATCCCGAAGCCTAAGCAGGGATAAGCCAACGCCTAATACGCGTTGCCGGTTTAGTCTTTTACCGATTGAAGAAGACATCAGAATCCGAGTCTAGGGAATTTTATCCTGAATCCTAAGTAAGGATGAGTCAGCGCCTAACACGCGTTGCCGGATAGTCTATTCCCGTGATAAAGACAAAGTCTACGTATTCAATATTATAGCATCAAGTCTAAGAGAGTTCATTCCTTTAGCATAACGTCACATGTGGAAAGGACTTAAAACAATCCGCATGTAAGCCCGATTCAAATGGTAATCGGTAAGAGCACGTCAAATCCGTTGAGGGCTAAGGATTTGCCAAAAATCCTAAGTCAACGTCTGATACACAATGCTGTTTAGTCTTTTCATAGGAGAAAGACGAAGTCTACGTATTCAATATCGTGGCACTAAAAGGGTTAACTCTTTTAGAGTAATGTCACATGCGGAACGGACTTAAACAATCCGCATGCTAGCCCGACTCAAACGGTAGTCGGTAAAGGCTCATCAAACCCGTTGATGGTTGAGAATTTGCCAAAAATTCTATAAATACGAGTCATTGATGCACCAGCTCCGTTAGTTGGTCTTGTGACTCGAGTATCCAACAACATCAAGATAAGATCCACACATACAGATGAATCAGCTTTAACAGTTGGTCCTGCAGTCCCAACACTTGGGACCGCCATGCTCCAATACCTTAAGAGCTTAAACTGTGTATACTCCAGTAAACGTACGAGTATAAACTGCGTCAACGTCGGGCGGTCTGAAACCCAAAGTCAACGCCGAGCAATCCAAAACCCTAGATCAACGCCAGTCAACGTGTTATGATGAAAAAAAATCGACGTACAACGATCTAAACCCTAAGGTCAACGCCGGTCAATGTGTAACCCTAGGTCAATGCCGGTCAACGCATTAAGATCAAAAGTCAACGTCGGGTGATCCGAAACCCTAGGTCAACGCCGGTCAACGCGTTGTGACAAAAAGTCAACGTACAGCGATCTAAAACCCTAAGTCAGCACGATACAGCGGAGGTAGTCAGTTCTAAGTCAACTCAATGACACGAGCCAAACTCAACTCACCAGTTTTAGATTCGAGACTCTGACGACGGCCAGACGATAAACGCAGCGCCGAAAGAACTTCAGCTATTCGTCAAAGTATCGAATAGACTAAAAATCAAAGGAGTCAAGAATTAAAGCTAACTATAGGTCCTTTACGCCGACCGAAGGCTGGACCAATCACATCCAAAGTATTCCAGCCTCTTCTATAAAAGAAACGAGTCTGGAACGCTTTGGATGGGGTATCTGTAGGCGTTGAAAATTGCCTATAGGTCTCCAAGAACAGCTCGGTGTTAAGAAAAGATGATGAACGTCACTATCTAGTTCACAAAATCTTGACTGACGTCAATGAACTCTTAAAGTGGATCGATGAGCTACGTGGAGTAACGGAGTTTCAGAATAACGAGGATACGAACTGATCGGGAACCCCACGTCACTTACAAAAGGGGAAACACCACTCGTATCCCTGTTTAACCATAATAATCTAATCATCGGAGCTTATAAATCTCCTCGTCGGCTTTCCAACGCACTTTGAATTACTCAAATCCGAGTTCGGATGAAGAAGTTATGACGGAAACGGACAAGTGTGCAAAACGAAGCGTCTCAGCCGGAGTTGAGACACCCCGAGGTGTCTCGGCCCAACCGAGACACCCCAAGGTGTCTCGACCGAGGCCGAGACACCCAAGGGTGTCTCGGCCTCGCTGGGTGTCTCCAGCCCTAAAAACAGGCCGTTATGCGGTTTTAACCGCCCGGACTTCCTGGAGCCTATAAATACAGCCCCGGGCCTTCATTTTTTTAGGGGGATCTGGATTTCTCGAGCGTTGGCGAAGCTCTTCCAAATTGAGGAGTGAAGAGCCATGAATTTCAGAGAGGAGGAGGAGACTTCAGCGGATTCTTCGGCATAAAGAAGAGGAGTTCGTTAGATCTGCAGCCCGGTTCATCCCTTAAGATTACCCCGTTACGGTAATCTTAAGAAGAGCAATTATCTCGCTGTTGCCAAGATAAGCGCTTCGGCTTCTTGATTCCTTTGCGAATCGACGAAGCTCTGCCTAATTTTTTAGCAATCAGATCTGATCAGCGGTGGTCCACGGATATCAACGTCCCCGTCACAGGCCAAGATCCCACGCAAACAGCGGGCGATAAACACCCGTTGCGTTTGTTTGAAGAGAGTTGTATTTTTTTATTTTTTTTATTGTGTAAGAAAGTCTTATAAAAAGACTAATTTTACTTTGAATCTGTAAATCGATAAACGTGTAATAGATTCAGTAATGAAGAAATCAATTTTCACCGCAAACAGACACCCCACAACAAAATGGCATGGCTGAGCGCAAATATCAGTACATTGTTGAGATGACACGTACGTTTTTGATTGATTCTCAATTACCATCTTATTTTTGGGTTGATGCTGTCTATACGGTTGTTTTGTGATTAATCGATCACCTACTCCTCTTTTAGACATCATCTCTCCTTATCAACAACTTTTTAAAAAGAAATTTGAATATGACTTTGTTCGAGTTTTTGCTTATCAATATTTTCCAAATATTTCGGCTCAGGTTACCAACAAATTTCTGCCTCATTTCTAAATATTGGATTTTCTTAGGTTATACTCCTCATTATAAAAGTTATCGTTTCTTTGATCCGGTTGCGGGTCGTATCTATGTTAGTCGTCGTGTTCGATTTCATGAGTCTATATTTCCCTATTCTACCTTTGTTATTAACAAGTCACCAAATTTGTCTCCTCTTTTGTTCGTCACAAGTCCAGCCTTGTGTCCATCTACTTCTCCTCTGGAGTCCTCCCTCTCTCTCTCTCTCTCTCCCCCTCCCTCCCTCTCTCTCTCTCTCTCTCTCTCTCTCTCTCTCTCTCTCTCTTTCTCTCTCTCTCTCCACATTTCTCGACATCTGGCGTCTCCCTTGTGTCATCTCCTACCCACTTGAGTTCCCCTACATCCCTTCCTGTGCATTCTCTGTCGTCACACACAACACCCGTGCGCTCGCTGTCTGGACCTTCCTCAACCTACCCATCACCCCTAACCTTGACTGTCTATGCTGGTTCTCCTGCTGGCGATGCACCACTATTGGCTGCTCCGTTGCCACCGGCTCTTACAGCTACGAGTGCTGCACAGCCGCTAGTTGCTGCCGTGCCGCCAGGGTCTCTAGCAGCTACCGTGGTTGATTCCTCTCGGCCACAAGAACTGCAGGCATGACTGATCTCTACTTTGGACGGGCTTAGTTCCTCAGCTGTTCCCGAGACAACCTCCTCTCCTCTATCACACGAGCTTCCACCTCTCACTTCTCATCCACACCCTATGCAGACTCGCTCTAAGTCAGGTATTTTGAAACTACGTCATCTATTATTATTGCATACTGTATGCGTCAAAAAATGCTCATAGATATCCAAAATACAACTCAAGACTGAGAAGAGAACAATGTGCATGCATGTGACAAAATACACTGACATGCGACACGTATAGGCGCAACAGTCTATGGTGACGCGCCAAAGGCGCGACAGCAAAGTGTGATGCGCAAATAGTATATTAGCCTTTTATGTAAATTGTTAACAGTTTTTAACATCTCTTGGAGGTCCACGTGGCGGCATATCAGAAAGAGAATATGTGCTGACGTGTACAAGCAGTTAAATCACGAAAAAAGTGGTTAAAAGTCGTGGGAGGATGGTTTTAAACATGATGGAACGTGGTTAAAACTCTCTCTTTGGCCGCGCCCTTCCACACTGACGCGCCAATAGCCACGGCAGCATAGACTGACGCGCCCAAAGAGTCTATACTCGATCAGTTATTTTACCTCCATTTCCACTGTTGTGCACCTCTATCCCTATAAATACATCCCTAGACACGAAACAAAGGAGGGAGAGCAGATTAGAGTATAGAGACTTGAGCTTTTGGTGATTTTGAGTAAGAGAGAAAGAGTCTTCATCTTTCACAGATAGCTCTCAGTGATTCCTAGAGATCTAAGCTCTGATTTGATCTCTGGAAGAGTGAACATCTTACATCGATAAGATATTCGCTTCAAATTCCTACTTCGATAAACGAAGAAGGAACCTTCAAATCTCTTTCACGATCTGTGAATTGGTGGTCCATGAGCCAAAGCACTCCCGGCACCAGCAAAGTCCCACAAAGCAAAAGTCGATAAATGATTTTTGTGTTATTTTCTCGAAAGTTATAATTTTCTTATTTTTTATTGTAATTCATTGTAAACGACTGAAGTTTAATGGAATCAACAATGAAAACGACTTTTGACGAAAACACATACAACACTCTTTGCCTCTAAACCATCAAATTTTACACAAGCTTCAAAAGATAAATCATGGCAAAATGCAACGGCATAAGAATTTAATGCACTCATCACTAATAACACTTGAAAATTGGTTCCGTCTGATGAATGAAAAAATTTGGTTGTAATAAGTGGGTTTACAAAATAAAATATAATTCATATGGTTCTATTGAACGATACAAAGCTCGTTTGGTTGCTTAGGGGTTTCATCAGCAAGCTGGTATTTATTTTTATGAAACTTTCAGGCCTATTGTTAAATCTACCACTATTCATATTGTACTATCGTTGGCAATTTCTTTTGGTTGGTTTATTTGACAGCTTGATGTTAAAAATGCCATTCTGCATGGTCTTCCTTACTAAAGAGGTATACATAACATAACCACCTAGTTTTGTTCATCCGTATTTTCCAAATCATATTTGCAAACTTAATAAAGCTATTTATGGTCTGAAGCAGGCTCCTCATGCTTGGTTTCATCACTTTAATAGTTTTCTTTTATCCCTTGGCTTCCACTGCAGCAAAACTGATTCCTCCATGTCTGTTCATCATAGAGACTCTGATATTATTGTTCTTCTTTTGTATGTTGAATCGTTGATGACATTGTTCTTATAGGTAACTCTCCTTCTCTCATTCGTCGTTTTATTAGCTTATTATCTGATCAATTTGCCATGAAAGACCTTGGTGATATTCATTATTTTTTTGAAGTTCAAGTAACTCGTACGCCTGATATTATATTATTGTCTCAACATAAATATGTTCAGGATCCTTACAGAAATTTCATTTGCATACTCTTACTCCCCTGTGTACACCCATTGTTGCTAAGACTAATTTATCCCTTAATAATGGTGAGTTATTAGCAGATCCCTCTATATATAAGAGCGTGGTTGGTGCTTTATAATATCTTACAATTACAAGGCATGATATTGCATTTGTTGTTCATGTTGTTTCCCGGTTTAGCATGCTCCCCGTACCACTCACCTCCTTGCTATCAAAAGAGTTTACATATATTAGCAGGGCATGTCTGATTATAGTCTCTCTCTTCAGAAGGCAATTAGACCAACCCGTGTCATTGCTTATTCTGATACTGATTGGGCCGGTTGTCCTGATGGCTCACACTCTACCTCTGGCTATGCGGTGCTCTTTGGCCCTAATCTCATTTCTTGGCATTCCAAGAAGCAACCAACCGTGTCGAAGTCCTCGATGGAGGCTGAATATTGTGCCCTTGCATACACCGTTGCTGAGATGCTATGGCTCAGACACCTCTTGGTTGAGCTTGGAATTATCCTTCGCCATCCTGTGACTCTTTTCTGTGACAATATCAGTGCCACCTATATCACAGCGAATCTAGTTCTTCATGACCGTAGCAAGCATATCAAGGTCGATTATCACTATGTTCGGGAGATGGTTGCTCATGGTGATTTGGTTGTTCGATATGTTCAGCTTGCAAATATTTTTACTAAAGGATTATCTTCTAAGAGATTTCTCTTTCTAAAGAACAATTTGTCCGTGTGTATTCCACCCCGTCCAGATTTGGGGGGGGGGGGGGTTAGAGCAATTGTAATACATAAAAGGTATATATGTAATTCTATAAATTACCTCATATAAATACATATATCTGCTCCCCTATTAGGGTATGTAGAAATCCTAATTCCTCTGCCTTCTCTCTTCTCTTCTTCATAATATCTCACAACTGGCAATTCTACAAACAAGCTCAACCTTATTGTTGATAGAGTTCTCTGCCCTGAATAAGATAAAATGCGCCATATTTGAAGCAAACTTATGTGGTTGAGTCTGAGTTTCATTAAAAATAAGGTTGTTATGACTACTCCATATGCACCAATAAAATGTAGGGAGGAACACTTTCCATAGAGTTTTGAGTCTGCCATTAGGCAGGAAACTGCCATTTGATGTAAGAAGGATATCAAAGTCGTCTGGCCATTGTATCGAGGAAAGCAAGGGAGAAAGAAATACCAAACTGCTTTGGTGAAAGGACAAGAGAGGAAAATACAGCTATGTGATTTCGACTCCAAGTTACAAAAGGAGCATTTTGTGTCACTATCCATCCTTTGATATCTTTCCTCTCAACTGGGGAGGATCCTCTTCTAAGCAGAGGGTGTCACATCCACTTGTTGTGATAATAGCCTCGAGAGCAAACAATTGAATAAGCTGAAAGTCAAGTGGTAAGCTTTGAGGAATAGGCTACTTAAAGAGGTCCCTCTATAAAAGATTAGAGAGGAACGGCATAAGAAATTAACCTATCTCATCATAAATTTTGAAGGTGATAATTACGTTGATTTATTTATTGTTTGCACAGATTCGATGCTTAGCTCACAGTGACTTTACTTCTTCAATGCTAAATTCTTATTGTGTGCACTGATTTCGTTTTTAATGTGCCGAGTTTAAATTAACAGTAGGTCATATGCCACATTCTACTTGCAAGAAGCCAGCTAATAATTGCAATTGTAACTTATAAAAGACAAATATATTTTCCAGCTTCTTATATTTTTGCAATTTTAGTTTACATAAACCACAGATGCAACGAAATAATTAAATTATATATATGGTCATAAATATAAATACTATTTTGTAAATTAAAACTGTGGTTATATAATAATTATAATAATTATAAACCATATGTGTTCTAGAAACAAACTGTTTTGATGATATGATATATTTTATCAAATGAATGACATATGCCACAAAAGTATAGGAGATATTTATTTTCTATGTTAGTTGAGAAATGTAGTAGGATATCCCAAGCCGGCACTTGATAGAAATTAAGCACATTGAGAATGCTGGTCATGGTAACGGTGTGCGCTCTCAGAGGATAACTGCTCCCCAATATCATGCACAAGTGCTTTGGGTAGTTGAACTGCTAGCATGAGCACACATTTGCATGAGTTTGAATCTTTTAGTCCTAAAAAGACCACGTGCTGATTTGACCTACAATAGATGATGAGGTTAGAGTTCTAGGGATGGGCGCGGGCCGGGTCAACCCACGAGGTGACCCGGCCTAGTCTAGGATGGGTCACGATCCGACCCGACCCGTAATAGGCTGGATCCAACTTAGCCCGTGATATACGCGGGTCATGGGTTGGGCTAGGTCTAACTCCAGACCCAGGACGAGAGAATTCGACCCAGCCCACCATCGACCCGGCCCAGCACGACCTGAAAATTTAATTTTTAATTTTTTTCAAAATATAAATAATAATCTATATAAATAAGAACAATAGTACATCGTGGCTGGTAGCCACTAGCTTGCTAGCCAGCAGGCCAGCAAATGGCCTGCTAGCTAGAGGCTCAGAAGTAGGGGTGCCAAACGGTTCGGATATATCCGAACCGATCCGCATCCGTATCCGATAGGATACGGATATGGTAGGCTAATTTTGAAACCGGGCGGATACGGATACGGATACGGATATGGTTTCGGATTTTTTTCGGATACGGATTCGGTAACGGATATAAGGGTTGCGGATACGGATATCCGCAATATAATAGTGATTCGGGTAATCAGGTCTCAAATTCATAGTTATAAACCCGCTAACCCAAAACCGAAACTTAAAAACAAAAAAACCCTAGGTCGATTCTCAAATTCATCAGGCCGCCTCCACTCACTCTCCACTCCAGCCCTAGGCCGATTCTCTCTCTCTCTCTCTCTCTCTCTCTCTCTCTCTCTCTCTCTCTCT
>BQKN01064382.1:120951-148721 GCA_022839385.1 Asparagus kiusianus | reverse complement strand
CTCTCTCTCTCTCTCTCTCTCTCTCTCTCTCTCTCTCTCTCTCTCTCCAGTCTCCACTCTCAGTCTCCACTCCAACCCTAGGCCGACTCTCCACTCTCAGTCTCCACTCCAGTCTCCCGTTTGCCAGCGATCAGGCGTTCGACGGCGATCAGGCGTTCGACAACGACCAGCCGTTCGACAGCGATTCGACAGCGATTCTCCAGCGGTCAGGCCGCCTCCTCTTATTTCCGGCGATCTCACAGTCGCCACTCGCCAGTGAAGATCAGCGAAGGTTGGTCAAATTTCCGGCGATCTCACCGCCATTTGCCATTTTCGTGCCCTTTTCCTTCAATTTTCTAGTGGGTTTTTTGTTTTAGTTAATACCCACTCAATAATTTTCTTAGTAAATCTCTTTTAAGTGGTAAAAATTGGATTTTTTTGCTGCTGAGTGCTGATTCTTGCCCTCAGGCCGTCGCCCTCACCCTCAGCCTCAGGTAATCTCTAAAGCATCAAATAATCTGGAGAACACGAGTTACCTAATCCCTGATAGAGGTCATTTCTTTGTGACACCTTGCTCAGATGGTCTTACATGAAAAGAACATTTTGTTAGTTTTACTGGAGGCATTATGTTTCAGGAGAAATAAAAGATAGTTACAATAATAGAAATATCTCACAGTTGCTGTATAGACACATAATGGACTCTTAGATCTATCGCAAATAATCTCATAGTAAATCACTTTTCCTTTTCTATTCCCTATTGTGTAATCCCACTTTTACATATGTATTAAGTGTTTCTGCGTTCATACTATAGAGATAATTTTCAGTAACTATAGGACGTAAACCTTGAAGAGATGTCCATTGTGTAAATTATAGTTTGACATGAATTACATTTCTCCTTGGTTAATTTGTCATCTTAAAAGCATTATACATTACATAGGAAACTAATACGCTGTGACACGGCACAAATGCAGCAATATAGCAATTAATTATTAGCAAGTCAGGAATAAGAATATAAATGTAACAATAACGACAAGAAGACTTGACAGAACATAATTTTTTTCACCTGTTTGATCTGAAGTTCTATTTTCGATCAACTAGCACATGCATTTTTGTGAAAGAAGATAGAATGTATTCAGCACCTTATATATGTTTGTTATGCATGTATGTTGTTGTTGTTTGCGTTCTATATAGATGGTTATACTTTAGGTTGTGGTTGTTTCATGCTATAGCAAATTCCATCTTTTTCTTTAAAATTGAAAAGTTTGAACAAATTATGTTCTGCGTGTATGTTTCTATATAGATGGATTGACTTTGGAATGTATTCATCTTTTTCTTTAATAGAGCAAATTATGTGAATTTTTGCTCTATTAAAGGTTTCAAATTCTGACTACTGGCTACAGTTTGTTCTGCGTGTATGTTTCTATATAGATGGATTGACTTTGGAAAGTTTGAACAAATCTTACAGTTCTCTGCACTTACTGACTACTACAAGAAAGTTTGAAAGTGAAAAGCAAAATGAAGATGGAATGTATTTGAGGCCTTACCGAACTAGTTGCTGACAAAAGTTTGTTCTGCGTGTATGTTTCTTCTTTAATTTCTATAGATGGGTCTACAAGGACGCAACAGAGAAGTTGTTTGAACTATTGTTTTAGTTTGTTTGTATGAACTTATTGTGCCGTGATTGTCTGAACTTTAGTCCTCTTGTGAAATGTTGTGTCATGTTCCATGGTCGTGTTGTGAAATGTTTGTGCCATTGGTTGTGCTACTGAAGGTTTTGGATGAAGATTATGTCTAATAGATTTGTGCTCAATTTTAGTAATTTTAATTATATGTGAATTCTAATTATACGTGAATATGGTTGGTATTTCCAGTTATGTCTAATTAGATTGGTTGTAATTCTAATTATACGTGAATATCCGTTTATATCCGTGATCATATCCGATCCGATTCTCAAATATCCGATCCGTATCCGTTTCCGATAAGTGCGGATATGGTTAGTATTTTTTCTTACCGAGAGTGATCCGTATCCGTATCCGTATCCGTTTATAAGAAGCGGATATGGATATGGTAAGTGTCATATCCGAACCGTATCCGCTCCGATAACACCCCTACTCAGAAGCCCAACAACTGGTTAGCAGACCAGCCATTGCAACAATTTTGTTGTTGGCTTGCTGCGAGCAAGCCAGCAACAAAATTGTTGCTCACCTGTTGGACACAACCTTGGTTTTTAGCCTAGTTAAATTTTTTAGGCTGTTAGATTTTTGTTTAGCTTGCTAAAAGATCTTAGCCTGCTGAAAAGACCAAGCTAAAAGGATTCTCTCATTAACTAGCTAAAAATAGGATTAGCAGGCTAAAAGGAGAATCTTATGTTTGTAATTTAAATTTAAACTAAATGAAAGTTATTAACTTCCCGTTGATGTAGGTCTTCTATCGAAGTCCAAACCACGTATATTTTTGTGTTTGTGATGTTTTATCTTTGTACAATATATCACTGTGTGTATGTGTGTGTGTATATATTATTTTAAATAAAGATTAAAATAAAAAATAATAATTTATATAATTTAATAGGTAGA
Organism: Asparagus kiusianus; assembly: GCA_022839385.1. NCBI lineage: Eukaryota > Viridiplantae > Streptophyta > Magnoliopsida > Asparagales > Asparagaceae > Asparagus > Asparagus kiusianus. Next base: position 146,169 of record BQKN01064382.1, on the reverse strand, counting down.
AATATAAAGTTAATATAATTTATAAATTATAAATAAAAAAAGTTAAAAAGACCATGGGCCAGCCCATGATACACGTCGACCCATGACCCGTGTGTCATGGGTCGGGCCGGGTTCAATCCAGAGCTAGGATCAGAGAAATTGAAGAAAGTTCATTTTATCATTCTAATAAAATTATAAAAAGTATAATCAACAATACTTTTAGATATATCATTAATTCATCCATTAGTTGTAAATGGGGCTTCTAATTAGCAAGCAACATGTATGTGAGACAAACAAATATTTGGATGTATGTACTGATTCCTTAACCTAAGAAGCCAAAACATAATATTTGGGTGTATGTATATATTATGCTGAAGTATATATAGGAGATGCTCCTTTTGAGTCAACTAGTATAAAAAGGGAGGAAACGTGCTTCTATGATTTTTATAGAAAACTAGGGCTCATGTTATGTTGTCGTTCAGCTACAAGGGATGGAGAAGGATTATGCATAAATATTTCAATGATTCTTTTTTCCTTGGAAAATTTGCTTTTATGCCCCAAAATTCAAGTTTCAATGTGCCCCAGCCCCTCACATTTTTTTAATGTGCTGTAGTCCCTTTAAAAAAAAACTGTGTCCAGTGCCCTCCATCATAATTTCAGCTCATGATTAGACATGTCAGCTCCTAAAATCCTAATTTTACCCTTTCTCTTTCTCATACCAGCTCATTCGAGCTCATGTTAACTATTATAGATAACATGTTAACTGTTATAGATAACATGTTAATTGTTATAGATAACATGTTAACTATTATAATTTCATAAATATGTTTTAAGCTCAATGTGTGAACTGTGATAGCTAATATGTTAGCTATAATAGTTAACATGTTACTTATAATAGTTAACATGAGACGCGAAGCTCCTCTGGATGGCGCCGGCGATGGAGCGGGGTAGGGAGGTAGGGGAGGGGGACCGGAGGAGGAGGAAGGAGGTGTAGGGGAGAGGTACAGTGGGGGAGGGAGGTGGGGGAGGGGAGGGAGGCGGAGCGGGGGAGGGAGACGGGGGAGGGGAGGGGAGGGAGGCGGAGCTGGGTAGGGAGGCGAGGGAAGGGGTTGAGGGGGACCGGAGGAGGAGGAGGGAGGTGTAGGAGGGAGGCGGAGCGGGGGAGGGAGGTGGGGGAGGGGAGGGAGGCGGGGGAGGGGGCTGAGGAGGACCGGAGGAGGAGGAGGGAGGTGTAAGGAAGAGAGTAAAATCGGGATTTTGGAGGAGGTTGCATTTGAACTTGGGGAGAGGGGCCTGGACACAATTTTTTTAAATTATAAGGACTGCAGCACATTGGAACTTGAATTTTAGAGCCTTGAAGAAATTTTCCGTTTTTCCTTTTAAATTGAAGCACAAGAGACAAACATTTTTGGAAAATGGGTTCTGTTATATCAAAGAAAAAGTTTAAATAAAATTGGATATTCTTCAAATCAGAATTTTCTTTTAACCTGTTAGTGCAAATTGAAAGCCCTAATGTATTTCTTAAAGTCCCTCCACCGCCAAAAGTCTGAAGTTAATGTGAGCATTAAATGTTATAATTGTATACTTTATAACATATGCCCGTAACTTCGGCACTTTTTCATGGGCTAAAATTTAGACACACGGAGCTCTCTTTTTTTTTCGAAAAACTCTATAGTTACGATGAAGGCTGAGAGATATAATTTTATAGTCTAACATATATGTTCAAAACTAATAACTAAATTTATTTTGAGATTGGTGCAGTGAGTATTGCTATTATTTGCTCACCAAAGAAAAAAAAGGCTCTTATCTACTATGCCATCATGAAAATGATGAAAAATCTGTTACAGTGAAACAGAGTTAAGAGCCAGCTAATTATCTCTCATGCAAGTTTTGCCAGTGCAGAGATCCAGTCCCGATACATCTCTATTTCCCCCTGTTCTTTTCTTTTTTTGTTTCCTTAGATTTGATTTAATCCCAATATATTTCTCCAATACCTAAAACTTGATGTGCCATTATCATGATCAACTTCCAATAGAACATTTTGAGATTCCTTAACTTATATTTTTATGTAAATTACTTAATAAAACTTACAAATAACTCAAGCTCACACAAAATTCTCTATTCATCATTTGTACCAAGTCCCCCACCGTAGAGACGTATAATATTATCACCATTATGTGCAAAGCAGACTTAGAGAAGCACCCCTCACCAATAACTGTTTGCTTAATAAATTATTGGCCCGTGGTCTTAGACTACATGGTATATTGGTATAGACTCTCGGGAATCCACAAGCATATATTAGTTTATTTTGTGAATGATTTTCAACTATCGGAACAAATATGAGGTAATAATATTTATGGCCTTTTTTACATTAGTCACATATAATCTTTCATATTTGAAATTAGAATCTCAAATCACTAAAATTGCAATTAGGTCCTTTAATTCCGAAGTTACTTTAAAATTAGTCCCTCAAATCATAGAATTGCTTTTAGGCCCCCACCATAATTAGGTAGTTTCTCTAACTACTATTGTTACTCTAGGTCGGAGACATTGATTTCAGAATAACTTAAGAATCAGGGGAACTGATAGTAATTTTGAAGACACGAGGGACAAATATATAAATAACTTGAGAATTGAGGGATCTAATAGCAAGTTCAGTGATATAAAATTTTGAAATGTATAAAGTACCAGTATTGAGAACCCCCTAATTTTTATCCTTGTCCGATGTGCGAAGACCAAAGAGCAGAGGTGAGTATGAATCTTATAGACCAATGTCGCATGGTATATCCTTTTCTACTAGCTGTATCTTGAATGAATCTGTCAAAGTAAGAGAGAAAGAGAATCTTGGGTAAATTTCCCTTGAGTTGAATATTGAGTGTGCACATATATTTATACAAGTAGAGGAATGTGAGGTTTGTTCTCCCAAGCAATGTGGGACTAAAACCCACTACAATACACTATTATCAACAGCCCCCTTCAAACTCATGTTGGATCAAACAAAGTGAGTTTGCGTACAAGAAACTGAAACCGATGAACATGTAAGGCCTTTGTGAAGAAATCTGCAAGCTCGTCAGCGGATGAAACATGAGAAAGTAGAATTGTCTTGTCCTTGATAACTTGGTGACGGACAAAATAAGCATCGATCTCAATATGTTTGGTCCTTTCATGAAATGCTGGATTATTAGCAATATGGATGGCACTTTTATTATCACAGTAGAGAGGAGTAGGAGTCGTAACAGAAATGCCGAAATCACTGAGAAGGCGACGAAGATGAATAATCTCTTTAGCTGTTGTGGACATTGCACGATACTCTGCCTCAGTACTGGAAAGAGCAATAACATATTGTTTCTTACTTCGCCAGGAAATAAGGGATCACCAAGAAATATATAATAACCTGTGGTAGACTTTCTGGTAGTTGGATCACCAGCCCAATCAGCATCAGAATATGCACAAAGCTCTAACTTAGATGTAGCAGGAAACAAAAGAGAGCGAGTACTAGTACCCCGGAGGTACCGAAGAATCCGTAATAAGACAGCATAGTGTACAAAACGTGGGGCACTAACAAATTAACTGATAATACCAACAGCATAAGAGATATCTGGTCAAGAGATACATAAATAGACCAACCGGCCAACAAGATGTCGATATCGGGTAGGATCAGATAGAGGCTCACCATCAGTAGAGCAAAGTTTGACATTCTGCTGGAGTGGAGTATCGACGGTTGCATTGTCAGTTAGCTCATCTTGATTTAGAATATTTGAGAGATACTTTTGTTGAGACAGTAATACACCCCACGGGCCTTGAGAAATTTCTAGACCAAGAAAATACCGAAGAGATCCAAGATCCTTCATGTGGAACAGTTATTGCAACTGAGATTTTGCGTATTATATACCTGCCATATCATCACCTGTAATGATCATATCATCTATATAGATGAGTAATAAAACTATGCCACGCGATGTAGTGCGAACAAACAGAGAAGCATCTTGATGACTTTCTATAAAGCCCGCTTTGAGCACGACATCGCGAAAACACTCAAACCAAGCGTGGGGTGCCTGCTTGAGACCATAAACAGCACGGCGAAGGAGACATACATGTCCCGGAGGAATATTTGACCCTGGAGGCGGTTGCATATATACGATCTCTAGTAAAGAGCCATGAAAAAAAGTATTTTTGACATCCATCTGGTATAAGGGCCAACAATGAGCAGCAACGACCACAAGGAGAGTACGAACAATGCGCATCTGAGCAACATGAGCAAATGTTGTTTGCGGAGAAAATTGATTGTTTCATTGCGGGATTCATTACAAACTTCAGACGTTTACAATGAAAACAAAAGTTAGTCTTTTTATAAGACCTTTACACAATGAAAAAAAAACAAAAGTATAATTCTCTTCAAACAAACACAGAGATCGTTTATCGGTCTTCTGCTTACGTGGGATCTTGGCCTGTGACGGGGATGTTGATATTCGTTGACCACCGTCGATCAGATTTGATTGCTAAAAAATTAGGCAGAGCTTCGTTGATTCGCGAAGGAATCAAGAAGCTGTAGCGCTTATCTCGGCAACGGCGAGATAATTGCTCTTCTTAAGATCACCACAACGGGATAATATTAAGGAACGAACACGAGAGCTGCAGATCTAACGAGCTCCTCTTCTTTATGCCGATGAACTCGATCCGATCTCTTCTCCTCCTCTCTGAAATTCGTGCACCTTCAGTCTTCAGTCCGGCAGGACTTCGCCAACGCTCGAGAATTCCAGATCCAAAAAAATAAGGATCCTAGGGTTGTATTTATAGGCTCCAAGGAAGTTCAGGCGGTTAAAACCGCATAACGGCCCATTTTTAGGGCTGGAAACACCCCAGGGTGTCTCAGCGAGGCCGAGACACCGTAGGGTGTCTCGGCCAGAGCCGAGACACCCTTGGGTGTCTCGACTTGGGGTGAGACACCATGGAGTGTCTCGCTTGTGCCGAGACACCTCGGGATGTCTCAACTCAGGCTGAGACGCTTTTTTCCACACATTCGTCCGTTTTCGTCGTAATTTCTTCGTCCGAACTCGGATTTGAGTGATTCAAAGTGCGTTGGAAATCCGACGGGGAGTTCTATAAGCTCCGATGATTAGATCATCTATGGAATAAATAAGACACGAAGGGTGTTTCGCCGTTTGTAAACGACACGAGGTTCTCGATCAGTTCGTATCCTCGTTATTCTAAAATTCCGTTACTTCATGTAGTTCGTCGATTCACTTCAATCGTTTGTCAATGTCAATCAAGCTTTTGTGACTTGGATAGTGACGTTCATCATCTTTTCTTAACACCGAGCTGTTCGTGGAGACCTATAGGCAATTTTCAACGCCTACAAATACCCCCTCCAAAGCGTTCCAGACTTGTTTCTTTTATAGAAAAGGCTGGAATACTTTAGATATGATTGGTCCAACCTTCGGTCGGCGTAAAGGACCTGTAGTTAGCTTCAATTCTTGACTCATTCGATTTGTCGGATCTGAAATAGATACACTAGAACACAAGAGGGGTTAATAGTATTCTTTTAAAATTTATGCAAAGTAGATTATAAATTGCAAAGAAAGAATGTCAATCTCAGAAAATGAACATCACAAACACAAGCATGTATACTGGTTCCACCTCCCCGGTGTACATCCAGTCCCCAAGCAAATCCCGCTTGAAAGTTTCCACTATGATTTTGAAACCTTATAAAATCAAAAGCAAACCTGACCAATTTGCAAGACCATGTAAATTGCAAACCCAATTGACAAGACCATGCCAATTGTAAACCGACCTCTAGACCAAGAGATCAACCCCTCTCATAAACCGAGAGAACTTTCTTTGAAGCAATGTACAATTCCAATCCTATAAGCCTTGATGTGGATGTGAACGTGTAACAATGGCTTATCAATCTTTTTAACTCTCTGAATATTGCCTAAACAAGCTCTAAGAATGATAGGAATAAATGCAATATCAGAAACTCTCTTTTATAGAAAAACAGATTGAAAAACTAAAAGTTTAGAAAGTTAATTTGCACAATATGTGAATCTTATAAGTGCAAAACTTGGTGCTTGTTTTTTGATGTTTAAACCTATTTATAGCCTCTGAAATGACATAATTTTAAACCCAATTAACGTCCACAAAACGGCTATAAACAGTCACTTATTTAGAACCTAAAATCTAAAAAAACCTACATCTGTAGTCGACTACAAGTCATAGTAGTCGACTACACTGAGTCTAAACAGACTCTGTGAAGTCAGAAAATTGCTTAGTAGTGGACTACAAGGCACAGTAGTCGACTACACTGTAAACTGGAATTTTTTCTTTAGTATTTTGACCGTAACTTTCTCATCCGATATCGGAATGAGGTGATTTAAGATTTGTTGGAAATCTCTTGAAGAGACCTACAATTTTGATCTTTTGAGTTTTTCCAGATTCTAATTTTTAAGGGGTATAAATGATATGTTTTAAGACTCACTCAATATTTATAAACTCTAATGGCTAACATAGGGGATTTCTATTGTTAACCAACATACTAAGCATGTGTTAGTATGTTCTAACACTATGTGTGTGCATGTGTATGAGTGATCAAGGCTTGTACAAATTTCTAAGCAAAGGAAATATAAAATTACATTTTGACAATAAAGTATATCTTCTTCTTTGTTTCATTTTGCCTTGAACTCATCTATGTCTTGAGTATCTCTTTAAATATAATGGTTGATATAGCTCTGATACTGCAAAACAAATGTTAGCACATAATATACACAACATATAATATTTGTTATCATCAAAATAAACTAATCTTGGGGTCAAGATTCCTAACATTCTCCCCCTTTTTGATGATGACAAATATAGGTTATTAAGATATAAAAAATTTTAATCCTCCTGCATAAAATTATTAAATAAAATCTTTTACTCCCCCTACATCAAAGCATTAGTAAAAATTAAAATTAAAATTAAAAATTTTCTATATAACTCCCCCTTTGTCATTAACAAAAAGAAATAAACATAATTCTAGTTAAAATTTTCTTTTCTCGGGTACCTTAATAAAAATATTAAGTACTTTGGTACCCTTTTATATTAGATCATTAGGATTAGCCCTTAGGAATCCAAATCCACTTGGAATTTGGTTCCCATTAACATAAGTGTAATTCTTTGAATTGTGAACTTTATGCATATAAGATAAAATATAATCATTCCTATCATGAATATTCAAATTCTTAGGAATCCATATATACTTATTTTGTTTAGCATGAATATTCTTATTATTATTTTTCAAAACATAATTATTCTTTGTAAAAAACTTAGGAACAAATTCAATGCCAAAATGATTGTTTGAAGATTTTTAAAATAAGAGCAAATTATTCAAATTCTCTTTACTTTTATTGAATTTACTAACATTCAAACATATATCAGCATATTTTAATTTAATAGAAGAAATATCTTTATCTAAAACATTAATGCGAATTTTTAAATTATTGCATTCTGATTTTAGATTAACATTCTCATTAGTCAAAATATGATTTTCTTTAAGCAATGATTTATTTTCCTCTTTCAATTCAATTACTTGAGAATAAGAAATAGTAGAAGAATTAAAATTAGAAATTTCTTCAAGTAATATTTTATTTTCACCTTTGAGAAAATTATGTGAAGCCTTTAATCTTAAAAATGTTTCATATAATTCATTGAAAGCATCTAAAAGTTCTTCTTTGTCACTTACTTCATCTTGTGCTATAAAACACATATGAGCGCTTTCATTTTCTTCGATTTCTTCATCCGAAGACAAATCATTACTACCATCCCATATAGCCGCCAAAGCCTTTCTTTTCTTGTTGAATTTTGTAGACTTTGACTTTGATTTTGGAAGGGGACAATCATTCTTCATATGTCCTGGCTTATTACAACCATAACAAATAAAATTATTATTAGTATCTTTAACATTACTTGTACCTTCATAAGTTACCTCGAGTGTGTGCCAAATATCATATGCGGATGTGGCCGTTAACATCCTATTGAACTCATTCTTGTCAAGAGCACAAAATAAGACATTCATTGCTTTGGAATCCAAGTTTACATTGTTCCTTTGAGATGTAGTCCATTCCGTGAAAGGAGTGGTTGGCTTCTCATATTTCGTTTCCACGACGTTCCAAAGTTCGTAGCCAATTGATTGAAGGTAAATCTTCGTTCGGCACTTCCAATAGTTGTAGTTCAATCCATCGAACATTGGTGGACGATTTGTAGAGTGACCTTCTTTGAATTGTGATGTATTTGTAGATGCCATCTTTCACCTCGCTCTGATACCAAATGTAGGATCTGAAATAGATACACTAGAACACAAGAGAGGGTGAATAGTATTCTTTTAAAATTTATGTAAAGTAGATTATAAATTACAAAGAAAGAATGGCAATCTCAGAAAATAAACATCACAAACACAAGCATGTATACTGGTTCCACCTCCCCGGTGTACATCCAGTCCCCAAGCAAATCCCGCTTGAGAGTTTCCACTATGATTTTGAAACCTTACAAAATCAAAAGCAAACCTGACCAATTTGCAAGACCATGCAAATTGCAAACCCAATTGACAAGACCATGCCAATTGTAAACCGACCTCTAGACTAAGAGATCAACCCCTCTCATAAACCGAGAGAACCTTTCTTTGAAGCAATGTACAATTCCAATCCTATAAGCCTTGATGTGGATGTGAACGTACAACAATGGCTTATCAATCTTTTTAACTCTCTGAATATTACCTAAACAAGCTCTAAGAATGATAGGAATAAATGCAATATCAGAAACTCTCTTTTATAGAAAAACAGATTAAAAAACTAAAAGTTTAGAGAGTTAATTTGCACAATATGTGAATCTTATAAGTACAAAACTTGGTGCTTGTTTTTTGATGTTTAAACCTATTTATAGCCTCTGAAATGACATAATTTTAAACCCAATTAACGTCCACAAAATGGCTATAAACAGTCACTTATTTAGAACCTGAAATCTAAAAAAACTACATCTGTAGTCGACTACAAGTCATAGTAGTCGACTACACTGAGTCTAAAGACTCTGTGAAGTCAGAAAATTGCTTAGTAGTCGACTACAAGGCACAGTAGTCGACTACACTGTAAACTAGAATTTTCTCTTTAGTATTTTTACCGTAACTTTCTCATCCGATATCGGAATGAGGTGATTTAAGATTTGTTGGAAATCTCTTGAAGAGACCTACAACTTTGATCTTTTGAGTTTTTTCAGATTCTAATTTCTAAGAGGTATAAATGATATGTTTTAAGACTCACTCAATATTTATAAACTCTAATGGCTAACATAGGGGATTTTTATTGTTAACCAACATACTAAGCATGTGTTAGTATGTTCTAACACTATGTGTGTGCATGTGTATGAGTGATCAAGGCTTGTATAAATTTCTAAGCAAAGAAAATATAAAATTATATTTTGACAATAAAGTATATCTTCTTCTTTATTTCATTTTGCCTTGAACTCATCTATGTCTTGAGTATCTCTTTGAATATAATTGTTGATATAGCTCTGATACTGCAAAACAAATGTTAGCACATAATACACACAACATATAATATTTGTTATCATCAAAATAAACTAATCTTGGGGTCAAGATTACTAACACGATTTTCAATCTATCCAGTATTTTGTCGGACAACTGAGATTCTCCCGGCGCTGCGTTTATCGTCTGACCGTCGTCGAAGTCTCGAATCTAAGCGGGTGAGTTGATTTTGGCTCTTGTCATTGAATTGACTTAGAACTGACTATCTCCGTCACATCGTGTTGATTAGGGTTTCAGACTACCGTACATTGACTTTTTATCACAACGCGTTGACCGACGTTGACCTAGGGTTACGCGTTGACCGGTGTTGACCTAGGATTTTGGATCACAACACGTTGATTAGCATTAACCTAGGGTTACGCGTTGACCGACGTTGACCTAGGGTTTCGGATCGCAACGCGTTGATTAGCGTTGACCTAGGGTTACGCGTTGACTGGCGTTGACCTAGGGTTTCGGGATCTGAAGTTGACGAAGGCCGGATGGTGACTTCGTTCACTTTTGCCTTTGGCACTGATTTTGCCTTCGGCACCCATACCTGTTTGTGTTTGGGCAGCTTCTTAACCGTCTCTTCTTTCTGCATCTCTTCCGCTTTCTGCAGAAGGACTCGGGCATGCGCGAGCAATGCACGACGCTTTTTGATTCTCTCCTCAAGAGTAGAGCGGGTCCTCTTGACGTGAACCCATTCGTTCGTTTCCGCCTTAGAGGAGGAGTTGGTGGCTCGCCGTTGCTGTTCTTGGCGCTACCTAGATTTCAGATCCACATTATAGCGGATCCCGTCCATCGACTCCGAAGCCTTGGCCAATTGTCGCGCAAGTCGTTGACGCCGTCTCTGGCACGCTTTCTTTGACAAAGTTGGGGCTCGTTCAGCAGTTATCTTCACGGCGGAGGAGGAGTGCGGATCCACAGAAGGAGACCTGGTACTTTTGTTTAATTCTCGACTCAAGCTTTTTCCCGGAAAACTTCGTTCGAGGTGGTCTGGACCATTCCAAGTGCGTAAAGTATATCCATTTGGGGCTGTCGAAGTATGGAGTGAAGCCACGGGAACCTTTAAGGTCAATGGACAGCGATTAAAGCATTATTTCGCAGGAACTCCGATCGAGAAGTTGGGTACTCTTACCCTTCCCGATTCGTCATCATAGTGAGCATTGAAGGGGTCGAGCTCATGACCATAAACAAGCGCTTCTTAGGAGGCAACCCAAGTTTCTCTTCCATTTTATTTTTCTTTTTAGTGTTTTAATTATTAGTTTTCATGACATTTCTGTGAACTGGTGTGTAGGTGAATGACAAAAAGAAAATAGGTAACAGAGAGTTCAAAGCGAAAGAGGACAGAAGGAAAAATATTGATAACACAGTTGACACGGCTAGCCCGTGTCCACCAACACACCCGTGTAGCAGTCGGGACAGTCTTCACCTCATTTCCAGAGTCTACCACACCCTAAGAAGGCGTCCACCACACCCGTGGCCGAAAAATAAAAAATTTCAAGACTTCTTTGACCCCACCCCCTTTTTCTTTTCGTTCTTTGACCCCACCCTCCTTCCATCTGCTTAGACCCCAACCCCAAAACCCATCTAATCTAACCCAACATCACCCAAGACAGTTTTCTTTTTCACCCAAAGTGACCGATCATTTACTTCTTTGACCAAACCCAACAAAAACCTGACATCCAATTAACTTCATCACCTCCAAACCAGCCAATCAATCCCAATTACACCACCCACCTCCCCAAAAAGCCAATCAATCCCAACACATCAACTCCTGACAACCCATCAACTTTTCAGAAAACCCAAAGCCGGCCATTCACAGACTTCCCCATTGTTCTACCATACTTCCCCCACTCATCCTCCCTCTGACTTTCCCCCATTCTAGTCATCCTTTCCACCTCTTCTCTAACCCAAGTCCAGAAACGTTTCCAACACAAAGCCAACACATCTGACGTTCCGACGAGAGAAGTGCCGTCCAACAACTCCAACGATCTCCCATTCAGCCCCATGGCTCCAAAACGCAGAAAAAGCAATGACGCAACAACCACCAAATCACGAACAGCATCGCAACACCGGTCTACAAGGGGTAACCCTTCGCCTCCTTCCAATAACCCTGATGGTATTATCTTTGACCCTGATCTTAATCAAGAGGTACGGTTTAATAATTTGGTCTCTAGGCGCATGACATCGACAAAATTCATTGATAATGATGCATTGTCACAATTAGGACTGAAAGACAACATCTATAATTTGTTAAATGGCATTGGTTAGGGAGAATTTGTGACTTTGAATCGGCCTACATACAAGAGACTTACCCTTGAGTTCTTAAGTTCTTTAGTTGTTGATGCTAATGATAGCGTCGCAGGTGGTCGCCTAATATTTCGATTCTTTAACAAATGCTATGTGATCAGTATGGCTAAATTTAACTGTCTTCTTAGCCTACCTGAACAGGGACTTAGAAAACCCCCAAGAGAATGGGATCCAGCCATCTTTTGGAGAGCAATAACCTGTGAGAGAGAGGGTAGAGAAAATGTTCGACCTTATGAACCTTCTAAAAATAAGGCTTCCCAAATTTATAACCCTGTTTTCCGTTACCTACAGCGGCTCATGGCAAACACCATCTTTGGTAGGGTAGAGAGCGTCAGTGTTTTTAGGGATACCGAAGTCTTCTTGTTATACTGTCTTGTTAATAGGATGGTAGTTGATGTGGGATACTTTTTAGCCAAACAGTTAGAAAAAATCGGGAAATCTAGTGTAGGTGACATTGTTGTTGGAGGGATGATCACAATCCTCGCAGAACGGATGAATTTATCATTTACTCACCTACCAATTGAGAAACCAATATCTCGCTTGGATCTACCATATTGTACAGCTTTTGGTCTTATAACTAAAGTTGAGGATGAATATTGGTTAACTTTCTTTCAAGGCCCTATTTTCCCACTCCCTAATCATGATCTTACTAACACTGAAAGCCAGGAAAATTGGCAGCCACCTGAAGGTGACTTGCCTTACGAACCACCTCCTCAGGTACCCCTTCAACAGCCGGTTCTACACACTTCACTCCATGGTGCATCCACATCTAGTGCATCACCTAATTGGATCAACAGGTTCAACATGTTGGAGCGGGGGCAGCAACAATTGAAAGAGTCCGTCCACTCATTACAACAAGATATGGGCACACAATGCCATGCCATTAACGCGCGTCTTGATGGTTTTGGCACTACACTAGAGACGATGAACCAGTTGATACAAGATTTGCACCACTTCTCTCTACCTCATGATTATGCACCTCCACCGCCACCTCAATGAGCGGTGAGTCCCTCTTATCCCCCTTTCAACTACTCAAACACATTGGGGACAATGTGCAATTCAAGCATGGGGGAGTGCGTTGGTTTGTCGGGATGATTTCTCATGTCTTTCATGTATGCTTTGGTATGTTTTTCACTGTGTTTTTGTGTGCTTGTTTTCTGTGTTAGGATTTCATGTAGTTAAAAAAAACAAACAAAAAAAACAAAAAAAAGGAAAAGAGTACCACTGTTTGAAAACTCTTCTAACACGTGCATCATTTAGTTCACATACCCCCATTGTATATAAAAAAGTCTTTGTTTCATGTTCAGTTGGTTAGGATGTTATCTGTTCGAGTTCCATTTTGTCGACACTTAACTCTAAACATTGGAGAGATAGGAATGGATTATGGCTCAACCCATCTAATTAAAATCTAAGCTTCTTTGGTGACTTGGACTACTTTTTGGTTACTGGAGAAACACTCGGCCTTGTAAAAAAAATTAATAAAATAAAATAAAATCCTAAAGTCTGTTGCACTGAGTACTTGGCACCGCACCCTCAGAAGTATGGTTGTCATGTCAGTAGGTGTTAATTATGACGGGATTTTCAAAAAAAAAAAGAGAGTTGAATAAAATGCAAGGAAACCGAGTGCTCCTTTGAGACCTTAAGTATGAAGAGTATGACCCATTGTGATGAGATATGTGTCTGTCACAAGAAGTTTTGGCCAATCAACTAAAAACTTTTTAACTTTGTCATGTCATTTCTCTTTCCAATGTTTATGAGTTGAGTCACTTGCACTAATGTACGTGAACGATTACAGATACATTTTCTTCAACTTTGAACTTGAGACATGATTTCTGTTTTGACATGGGGTTGTGTGGAATAATGTTGCATGTGAACTTGAGAATAGTGGATACCTTTGTGAATCTGTACCCTCTCATGTGTGTGTTTCCATCTGTTTTGCTTGAGGACAAGCAACAGTTCAAGCATGGGGGAGTTGATAAACATGAATATTATCTATATTTTGACTATGTTTCACCTATGGATTCACTGTTATTTGATGTATTTCCTTGCATTTTGGCCATGTTAAGCTCCCTAGTTCTTGTTTACTGCTCTATTTATATATTGTGTAGGAATTACTGGAGCTTAGCGCGGATTCGGAGTCAAGGAGGAGTCAAGGAATGCATGAAAAATGGCTACACGGTCACCCAGTGTTAAACAATACAGGCGTGTTGATTACAGAAGATAAGCCCAGAAAGCAGAGAGAAACAGAATTAAACATGGCCTGGTCATGTCAATCTGCACAGCCGTGTTGGATGACAGCAGTCAGTTATTTTGCGATCTGGAGCGTTATTTAAAGTTATCTTTCAACACGTTTTTGCAAGAGGATAAAAAGGAGACGCCCTGAAGCATCAGAGACACCCCGGAGGCTAGAGATCTGGATTTTTCCTTCTTCTTCTTCTCTTCTTCTCTCTACAAAAACTCTTAGATTAGGTTTTTCCTTTGTTTTTGGAACTTGCTGTTTGTGGAGACTTGTGTGCAACTTCGACACTACGGTTTATCTTTCTAATCTATTTCAATTTCTAGTTTATGATTATGATATTATATATATTATTATCATGTTTTCTATTTCAATTATGTGTGAGTAATTTTCTTATCTGGGATTGAATAAGGTTCGACTGTGGTTATGAATTAATGAACTGATTATTGTTGTTTTGATCGTTCGATTTGCATTATTCAACTGCTAGATCTAATTGCCTAGGGTTAATTCAATTGGCCACTGATTTAATTCTTTTAGGATGTTGATTTGAACTGAAAGGTTAGATTGACGCCGGAAAATAGTAGTTGAACAAGAATTAATTGATCACGAAAGTAGGTTAATTATTCTTGAGAACATGAGGGATTAACAAGAACTTAATGAGTTTAATTTGGTTTAACACCATGAAAATAGGTTGCTTAGACTGAATTAGGCACGACTTTTAGTCGTCGAAAGAGACTAATAGTTATCATAGGTTAGTCGTTCTTAATGCATTGAGAGATTCGATAACAATTGATTAATTTGTTAATTTAAACCAGAGTTGAAACCGAAGTTTAATCCTAGATTCTTTTAATTGAGTGAATTCGTCGTTGATACTGGCTAGTGTGTTCGTTATTGATAGTAAAAAAATCATACTTTTTAACACGATTGGTTTAGATAGTCACAAAATAGTGAAAATCAGTAATTAACAACGAAGTCCCTGAGGATACGACCTTGCATCGCTATAACGATATCCGTGCACTTGCGGATTTGAGTGAACAACGTTTGCCTCGACGAAGAGCAAGAGGAACCTCAGGCGGGGGAAAGGCTGGCGCAGGTGCATGAAGATCAACAGTATTTTCTGGGATGAGAGTTGTGTCCACGGGATATGGATTAGATGGTGTAAGAGAAGACTCGGGTGAGGAAGAGTCAACAGAAGGAGAGGGAGAGATGTCAGGGAGATCTCAAAAGGAAAATTGAGGTGAAGAAGTGGGTGATGCAGTTAACGGGGAAGCATGATCAGTAGAGTGGAGGAAATTAAAGTCATCAGAAGCAGAATAATATGGAGAATCCTCTTCGAACTAAACATGACGAGATATATGAACTCGACAAGTTGCGGGATCATAACAATGATAACCTCGATGTTCTGAACTAATTCCTAAATAAACACAAGAAACAGCTCTAGGAGACAATTTATCACGTTCGTGAGATGGCAGAAGAACAAAACATCGACAACCAAAAATACGAACTAGATCATAACGGAGAGGGTGAGTATAAACACGACTATAAGGAGTAGCACCAGAAAGAGAGCTAGATGGAGTGATATTAATGGCATGAGTCGCGGTGAGAATAGCCTCAGCCCAGAAACGGCGAGGAACAGAGTAAGAAATGAGCATTGACCGAGCAGTATCGAGGATATGACGATGTTTGCGTTCAACAACACCATTTTGCTCATGAGTGTAGGGACATGACTGTTGAAGGATAGTCCCATAAGAGGACATGATAGAGCGTATGGTAGAGGATATGTACTCTTTAGCACAATCAGAACGAAAAACTTTAATACAAGATTACCATTGAGTGAAAATCATAGCAGTGAAGGCTTGATAAGCAGTAAGTACGTCAGAGCGATTCTTAAGTAGGTAACCCATGTAAAACGAGAGAAATCCTCGATAAAGCTAATATAATATAAGTAGCCAGATGAAGAAGGCAAAGGAGCTGGCCCCCAAATATCAGAATGTACTAAATCAAATAAGGAAGTGGATACGGATGTACTCATTTTAAATGGTAAAGCAGTGAATTTAGCCAATTTGCAACCAGTACATGACTCAATTCTATAATTAGATGATACAGGACCAAGTACTCCAGACTGAATAAAACTCTCCAGCCTTTTATTAGATATATGACCAAGTCATCTATGCCATAAATTGGCAGGAAGTGAGGTAAAGGGTTTTGACGAACGAAGTGAAGCAACAAGAGAACGTGGAAGTATGGACTCTGGAAGGTGAAGATATTCCAAAAAATATAGTTTGTGCCTCCTACGACTCACCCCAACCGTCTTGCCTGTCTGTGGATCCTGCACAATACAAGTATCAGAAGAAAATGAGATAAACAGGCCCGTCATGCATAAAGAGCTAATAGAAATTAAATTCAAGCACAACTGAGGAGCCACATAGACGGGACTGTAGGTAGGAAAATTTGCAATAAAGAGGATAAAAGAAATTTGACTTTGATTCCTTTAATCTCGGTTACAATTCGATTACAAAAGAAAGGAGAACGAATTTGATTCTCCCCTTTGTTTAAAACTGGGTTATTCACGGTGGCGATGGAATGCCTCCTTCGATTGCTTGCGTCGAATTTGCTCTCCGTTGACGATCCGACGTTTTGATTCACTGGAATGATGTCTTCTCCTCACGATTTGACGTTGTGGAGAACTTGCGTGGCAAGTTTAAAACTCTGGACGAGTTGATAACTCTGAATGAGTTGGAAACTCTTGAAAAAGAGTTAATTTGAACCGAGAATCGGTTCTCAAGCCAAGGCCGAAGGCTCTCAAGACTGCTCCCAAAAGATGAATGTTGATCTTCCTTTTGTGCAGTTTTGATCTTCAGAACTCCAAATCGAAGATCCCCAAGAAGAAGCCAAAGATCTCCTCCTCGCTGGTAAGTCTCAGATCCAAAAAGCCAGCCTCCCGTGGTCGATCCGAGCTAAGAAAATCCAACCTTTAACTCCGTTGAGTTTACTCCCTTTTATAGGGGATTAAGAGGGTGTAACTGCCCTCTAAATCCGCTCCTAAGTGGGCGTGATTTCCTCAGATCGTGGGGAAAACGGTTCCTGCAACCGTTCAGCTCGTGCTTGAACGAGTCAAATGCCCACGTTGGCGTTCGGGACCCCAACTCCTCGTTTTAGACTGGAGACGCGGAGTTGGGTACCCACTGGACGTTGAAAAACGTGGGTATGATCCCAGCGTTTTAATGTTGTAACGCGGGATCGACCCTCGCGTTTTGATGTTATAACGCGGGTTCGACCCTGGCGTTTTGATGTTGTAACGCGGGTTCGACCCTGGCGTTTTGATGTTGTAACGTGGGTTCGACCCTCGCGTTTTGATGTTGTAACGCGGGTTCGACCCTGGCGTTTTACTGTTGACACACGGGGAGGACCTCCGCGTTTTCGTGTTGATACACGGGGAGGACCTCCACGTCTTGCCTTGAAGAGATTATTACCAAGTAATCTCTTTTGTCATAGCGTTGCAAAGATCATTGTCTTGTAATCTTCGTCTTGGCTCCTTGAGAATATGAGAGTCGTCAGATTGTAACTCCCGATGTTGATTGTGAATACTGTTGAACTAGAGCTCTCATCGGTTGTCGTGAAGGTCGTCAGATTGTAACCTTCAGCGATCTACGTGAAAGTCTTCAAATTGTAGCCTTCTGGAAGTCGTCAGATTGTAACTTCCATCATCGGTATTTGATGGGGGATAAGCTATCTATTGTGATTTTTAGACAGCCTATAGAACCCCTTCCAAAGTTTTCGAAAGTTTGCGGTTGACTGGGACGAATTTTCGGAATACTTTGGATCTTAACTCTAATCTTGGAGCTGTTGATTCCTTGTCGTAAAGGAGTTGTTCTCTGCACTCGCTTCGAAGGCATCTTAGTTGAAGGGATTTGTCACATAGGACCTGTGTGAAGGTATGCGCCATAATCCTGCTTTTGGAATGTAGGGGTGGACCCTGCATTTTGAACTTGAGACGCGGGTGTGACCTTGGCGTTTGGTTTTTTGCATCGCGGGTCTGACCTCGGCATTTTGACTTGAAACGCGGCTATGACCTTGGCGTTATCATTTTTGCATCGCGGGTCTGACCTCGACATTTTGATTTTTTCGACACGGGTCTGACCTTGGCGTTTCGATGTGAGACGCGGAGGTGACTTTCATGCATTTTTGACTAAGTCTTTGAGACTTATCTTCAGCTTATTCGTTTCAAGTCTCGGCTCACATCCATTAAGCTAATGGATTTATGAACATGCATAGGATTTTTGGTAAACCCTCAGCCATCAACGGATTTGATAAGCATTTACCGACTACCGTTTGAGTCGGGCTAGCATGTGGATTGTCTAAGTCTGTTCCACATGTAATGTTGTGCTAAGAGAATGAAGCCTCTTAGACTTGATGCTATGACTTTGAATACATAGACTTTTGTCCTTTTTACGGTGAAAGACTAACCGGCAACGTGTGTTAGGCGTAGACTTATCTCTAATTAGGGATCGAGATGACGTCCCCCATGCGTGTAAGGCATGAATTTGGGTGTTGTTAATAACAACCTGCTACGGTGTTGAATACGTAGACTTTGTCACTGTTTCTTCCTGTGTTATTCGAAACACTGAAAGAAAATTAGAAGTGTCAGAAGTGTAGTATTAACTTGGCGTGAATTTTCACTTAGAGTGAAATTCAGAAAATTTCTTTATTATCATTGGGATAATTCCAGAAAATATTTAATCCACTGGGGATTTTATAGTAAAAACTTGCTATTCTTATTGAAAAAGGATTAACAACTTCATTGGGGAGTTTGACTGTTAGAGGTGTGATGTTAACCTAACAGTATTTCATGGACCTATCGCTCTAATTAAGAGAGTCGATAAGTTAATTTGGTCGGGAATTTGTTACGATCGGAGCAACTTTGTGGACTTATCATCCTATTAAATAGGATTGATAAGTTAATTTTGTCAGAGGTGTGATGTTAACTTGACGGGAATCTGTTGCGATCAGAGCAACTTTGTGGACTTATCATCCTATTGAAAAAGATTGATAAGTAGATTTTGTCAGAGGTGTGATGTTAACGTGACAGGATTTGTGTTGCGATTGGAGCAACTTTGTGGACTTATCATCCTATTGATGAGGATTGATAAGTGGATTTGTCAGAGGTATGATGTTAACGTGACGGGAGAATGTTGCGATTGGAGCAACTTTGTAGACTTATCATCCTATTGACGAGGATTGATAAGTGAATTGTCAGAGGTATGATGTTAACGTGACAAGAGAATATGATGTTAACGTGACAAGAGAATTGAAGAGGATTGATAAGTTAATTTGTCAGAGGTTTAGTGTTAACGTAACAGGATTTGTGTTGCGATCAGGGCAACTTTGTGGACTTATCATCCTATTGAAGAGGATTGATAAGTTGATTTGTCAGAGGTTTAGTGTTAACGTGACAGGATTTGTGTTGTGATCAGGGCAACTTTGTGGACTTATCATCCTATTGAAGAGGATTGATAAGTTGATTTGTCAGAGGTATGATGTTAACTTGACAGGATTTGTGTTGCGATCAGGGCAACTTTGTGGACTTATCATCCTATTGAAGAGGATTGATAAGTTGATTTGTCAGAGGTGTGATGTTAACTTGACAAGAGAATGTTGCGATCGGAGCAACTTTGTGGATTTATCATCCTACTGATGAGGATTGATAAGTAGATTTGTCAAAGGTATGATGTTAACGTGACAAGAGATTGTGTACTTGTGACTTGCACAAGGTTTTGGGAATTAGCGTCTCGCTGGGGAGACTTGCTAGGTGAGTTTATCATCAGAAGCGATGAGTTTTGATGCTCGTGATTTGAATAAGATTTGAAGACTTAGTGTCTTGCTGGGGAAGATTGTGATTTGAGCAATTTCGAGGCCCTATCATCCTATTAACAATGATTGATAAGTTGATTGTCAGAGGTGTATTGTTAACGTGACAAATTAGGAGTGATGCGAGTCGAATGCATACTCCGTGGGGATGATGATCGTCAGAAGTGTAATATTAACTTGACGATGTGAAAGATTTGTTACTCTTAATCCAATGGATTCCAAGTAACCAACCCCCAGTCTTGATTAAGACTTAGCAGGGGAAGAAAAAGAGGTAGACAAGGCACATCACCTAGTGAGGCACTATCCATAAAGTCGGAATAGAGGCACATCACCAGGTAGGCCATTATCTGATGAGTTTGACTATCAGAGGTAACTGTTAACGTGATAGTTTTTGTGGACCTACCATCCTACTTGAAGATGATTGGCAAGTTGATGGTCTATCAGAGGTAACTGTTAACATGATAGTTATTAGTAGACCCGCCATCCTATTGAAGAGGATTGGCAAATTGATGGACTATCAGAGGTAACCGTTAACGTGATAGTTTTGTGGACCTGCCATCCTGTTGAATAGGATTGGTAAGTTGATGGACTATCAGAGGTAACCGTTAACGTGATAGTTTTGTGGACCTGCCATCCTGTTGAATAAGATTGGCAAGTTGATGGACTATCAGAGGTAATCGTCAACGTGATAGTTTTGTGGACCTGCCATCCTGCTGAATAGGATTGGCAAGTTGATGGACTATCAGAGGTAACCGTTAACGTGATAGTTTTGATGGATTTCGTGGTTGACAGAAGTATTTTATTGAACATGACAACTCAGAAAATTTATTATTCATAATCCAATGAACTACAAATAAACCAACCCCCAGTCTGGAACAAGTGTAGGGGGAAAAGGATAGACATGGCACATCGCCTAGTAAGCCATTATCTACGAGTTTGACTATCAGAGGTGACTATTAACTTGATAGTTGTTAGGCCCGCCATCCTACTGAAGAGGATTGGCTTCAGCAGCCGTAGTGTCTTCTGGTTCTAACTGGGAAGAGTGAGCTTGGTCCGATTGCTCAGGAGAAGATTGGGCTTGGTCCGATTGCTCGGGCTGATCCTGCCTACTTTATTCTTCAGCTTTGATCCTGGCAATAATCTATTGAGTCTGTTCACCTTGAGAGATCAGTTGTCTCCAGGAACGGCATTCTGTAACCCCTATTCGAGCTAGGATGTTGGTCTGCAGGTTGTGTCGACAGGTCTCTACTAAGGTAGACTTGTCATACCTGACGAACATCGGAGAGCCGTGGTTCGGAACCTCTTGACGAAGGCTTTGACAGACTCCCTCTTCTTCTGCTTAGTGGCGAGAAGAGTATGGATGGAGACTTCTGTATCATCTTCAAAGAATCTTAATAGGAAGAGTCTCTCTAGATCTGCCCACTTTTGGATACATCCTGCAGGCAGTTTTCTGAACCATTCAAAGGCAACTCCCTTGAGGGTGCCAATGAACAATCGAGCCAGAATGGCATCGTTTGATATCACATTCCCAGTCTGTAACTTAAAATGATAAATATGTTGGTTCGGTGATCCCGTGCCGTCAAAATTTTGTAGCGTCGGGACCTCGAATTTTGGAGGATAAGGGGCTACATCCCATTCGGTAGGATAAGGCCTGGTAACTCCCTCATCTTGGAGCTCGCTTCTATTAGCAATGACATTTAGGCGGGCTTCCAATCCTCGATTTTAGCCGACTGAGGATTTTTCTCATTCTTAGCTTCTCTTCCTTCATCAGAAGAAGATTCGAGGTTGTGGGCTTCTTGGTCAGAAGCCGTGTCATCAATCATTTTTCCCTTCCCTTTGCTTGTGTGAGGTCGGGACGAAGACGTTCTTTCCCTTCGGGAAGATTCTTGCCTAAGTGGCGAATCTGTCTTCTGAGATTTGGCCTTGTCTGCGACGAGTTGAGTCAACAGGGCCAAGAGTTCATTGATGACCTCCTGCTAAGATTTGAGCATGGCCTCCTGCTTATCAAGTCTCTTCGCAAGATCTTCATGGTTTCCCGTCATATAAGCGAAGCTCTCATGTTCAACAAAAGAGCTTGATGATTGGGACTCTGCAATGGCTGAGTGTTCATCATCAGAATTGGTTCCTCTAGCTAATCTCTGATAGTTGACAGAGGGAATGGCTCATGTTCGCGTCCGAGTGCGTTGGTAGACTCCTTCGAACTCATTAGCGATTTCTCTGACGGTCGGTGAACGACTTGTCTCAGAATCATCGGAACTAGGACCTGAGGCTTTCCTTCTGCCGATCACATTGATAGTGACCCCGGGATATTCGGTCTCTGAAGACTTCTTCTTGCGAGAACATCATCGTTGGTCGAGCAAAGCAACATTCATAAATTGGTCGAACACCAATTGTTTGGCCGCATATAGGCAGCATTGATATTTCGAGAGGATCGTAGGAATGACTGGTTGCATCGGTCTTTCTCTCGATTTGAACTCTCTCAAGTATGTTGTAAAGACTCAAGAATTTCTCACTGATTGTGAGGTTTGAATTGGAACCCTCAGTCCATGATTAGACAGGACTGACTCTTGGTGAACATGGACCTGGTTGAGATGCCTTGAATCCATAAACTTTTTATATCCGCCCCTCAACCTAGTCACGCTACGCAGAGTATATCCACGGCATACATCAGGCGTGGTATTGGATTTGGAACTTGGGACGCGAGGGTCACGTTTGGCATTTGATACGTGAAGGTCGCGTTTGGCACTTGGGACGCGAAGGTCGCGTTTGGCACTTAAAACGCGAAGGTCGCGTTTGGCACTTGAAACGTGAGGTCCGCATTTTGGTTTGGCAACATGAGGGTCGCGTTCTTCATTGTCGACGCGAGGGTCGCGTTTTGACTGGGAAACGCGAAGTTGAAGTTTGCATTCAACGAAGGCTTGAGGTCCGCGTTTTGACTGTAAAACACGCCATTGAGGGCCATGTTCAGTCTGGTTCTCGCGAGCTTTAGTCTCCTTTAAAACTTTGTGGACCTTACACATAGCCTTGGGGCTAAGGGATCCGGAGGAGATAGCCTCCTCAAACTTGGCTTGATCAAACTCTACCACGAGAGTTTCGACGGTTGTTCCAATGAGATGAACATCGAATTGCGCCACCACTTCTTCATCAGAGAAGCTTGTCCCCAGTGGAGTCGCCATCTTTTGTAGGTAGGAAAATTTGCAATAAAGAGGATACAAGAAATTTGACTTTGATTCCTTTAATCTCGGTTACAATTCGATTACAAAAGAGAGGAGAACGAATTTGATTCTCCTCTTTGTTTAAAACTGGGTTCTTCACGGTGGCGATGGAGTGCCTCCTTCGATTGCTTGCTGTATGTGGGAAAAATTGTAATGAAAAGAATAAAAGAAAGTTGAATTGAATTCCTTTAATTCCGATTACAACTTGATTACAAAAGAGAAGAAAACGAATTTGGTTTTCTCCTTTGTTTAAAACTGGGTTCTTCACGGTGGCGATGGAGTGCCTCTCTCGAATGCTCGCATTGAGTTTGCTCTCCGTTGACGATCCGACATTTTGATTCACTAGAACGATGTCTTCTCCTCACGATTTGACGTTGTGGAGAACTTGCGTGGTAAGTTTGAAACTCTGGATGAGTTGATAACTCTGAATGAGTTTTGAAGAACTCTGTAAAAGAGTTATTTTGAACCGAAGATCGGTTGTAAGCCAAGGATGAAGAAGCTCCTGTTGCAGATCTCCCAAGCTCCAGGAATGCTCCAAGGATTCCCCTTTGCTGCCAAGTCTTCGTTTCCAAAAGCCAGCCAAAAAGAAAAGGGGCCGAACTCAGTTGAGTTTACCCCTATTTATAGGGAATTAAGGGGTGTAACCGCCCCCTTAATTCTCTCCATAATGG
Organism: Asparagus kiusianus; assembly: GCA_022839385.1. NCBI lineage: Eukaryota > Viridiplantae > Streptophyta > Magnoliopsida > Asparagales > Asparagaceae > Asparagus > Asparagus kiusianus. The sequence continues at coordinate 122,337 of BQKN01064382.1, read as the reverse complement.
GGTTGAGAGGGGTGTAACCGCCCCCTTAATCCGCTCCCAAGTGGGGTGAAAATCCCTCAGATCGTGAAGGAAAAACGGTTCCTGCAACCGTTCAGCTCTTGCTTGAACGAGTCAAACGCCCACGTTGGCGTTTAGGATCCTAAACTCGCGTCTTAGAAATGAGACGTGAGGTTGGGTGTTGGCTGAACATCCAGAACGCGAGGGTCGCTCGCGTTTGCCTTGCTGCAGCTTGGAAACGCTGAGGTCGGGTGCACTTCCAGAATTGTAACGCGGGGATGACTTCCGCGTTTTAGAAGTAGTTGGTTGGCTTGTAACCTCTTCTGTAGAGCGTTGTAAAGACCATTGTTGAGTGATCTTCACCTTGGCTGCTCGAAAATATGAGAGTTGTCAGATTGTAACTCCCGATGTTGATTGTGAAGGCTGTTGATTAGAGCTCTCATCGGTTGTCGTAAAGGTCGTCAGATTGTAACATTCAGCGATCTACGTGAAAGTCTTCAAATTGTAGCCTTCTGGAAGTCGTCAGATTGTAACTTCCATCATCGATATTTGATGGGGGATAAACTATCTATTGTGATTTTTAGACAGCCTACAGAACCCCCTCCAAAGTTTTCGAAAGTTCGCGGTTGACTGGGACGAATTTTCGGAATACTTTGGATCTCAACTCTGATCTTGGAGCTGTTGATTCCTTGTCGTAAGGGAGTCATTTTCTGTACTCGCTTCGAATGTATCTTGGTTGAAGGGATTTGCCACGTAGGACCTGTGTGAAGGTATGTTCCCTAATCCTGCTTCTGGAATGCGAGGGTGAGCCCTGCATTTTAAACTTGAGACGCGGGTCTCACCCTTACATGTTGAATTTGGAACGCTGGTGTGACCTCGGTGTTCAGTTTTTGCATCGCGGGTCTGACATCGGCGTTTTGACTTGAAACGCGGGTTTGACCTTGGCGTTTTTAAATTTAGAACCCGGGTGTGACCTCGGCGTCTTGACTTGAGTCGCGTAGGTGACTTTCATGTACTTTTGACTAAGTCTTTCAGGCTTGTCTTTCGCTTATCTGTTGCAAGTCTCAGCTCACATCCATTAAGCTAATGGGCCTAAGAATATGCATAGGATTTTTGGCAAACCCTCAGCCATCAACGGATTTGATAAGCCTTTACCGACTACCGTTTGAGTCGGGCTAGCATGTAGATTGTCTAAGTCCGTTCCACATGTAACGTTGCGCTAAGAGAATGAACTCTCTTAGACTTGATGCTATGATTTTGAATACATAGACTTTATCATTTTTACGGAAAAAGACTAACCGGCGACGCGTGTTAGGCGTAGACTTATCCCTACTTAGGATTTGGGATAAAGTTCCCCATGCGTGTAAGGCACGGATTTTGGTGTCTTTT
>BQKN01064382.1:56952-106893 GCA_022839385.1 Asparagus kiusianus | reverse complement strand
ATCCTACTCGAAGAGGATTGGTGGGGGAATCTGGAGAAAACAGACTATCAGAGGTGATCATTAACGTGATAGTTTTAGTGGACCTGCCATCCTATTGAAGCGGATTGACAAGTTGATGGACTATCAGAGGTAAATGTTAACGTGATAGTTTTGTGGACCTGCCATCCTATTGAAGCGGATTAACAAGTTGATGGACATGACAGTTCTGGTAGATATTATGGTTGACAGAGGTATTTTATTGTACGTGACAACTCAGAAAATTTATTATTCATAATCCAATGAACTACAAATAAACCAACCCCCAGTCTTGAATAAGTGTAGGGGGGAAAAGGATTAGACATGACACATTGCCTAATGGGCCACTATCTAACGAGTTTGACTATCAGAGGTAGTTGTTAACGTGATAGTTATTAGACCTGACATCCTACTGAAGAGGATTAGCTTCAGTGGCCGTAGTATCTTCCGATTCTGACTGGGAAGAGTGAGCTTGGTTCGATTGCTCAGGAGAAGATTGGGCTTGGTCCGATTGCTCAGGTTGATCCTGCCTACTTTGTTCTTCAGCTTTGATCCTGGCAATAATCTTTTGAGCCTGTTCGCCTTGAGAGATCAGTTGTCTCCAGGAACGGCATTCTACAATCCCTATTCGGGCTAGGATGTTGGTCTGCAGGTTGTGTCGGCAGGTCTCTACTAAGGTAGACTGTGTCATACCCGACGAACACCGGAGAGCCATGGTTCGGAACCTCTTGACGAAGGCTTTGACGGACTCCCTCTTCTTCTGCTTAGTGGCGAAGAGAGTATGGATGGAGACTTCTGTATCCTCTTCAAAGAATCTTGATAGGAAGAGTCTCTCTAGATCTGCCCACTTTTGGATACATCCCGCAGGCAGTTTTCTGAACCATTCAAAGGCAACTCTCTTGAGGGTGCCAATGAACAATCGAGCCAGAATGGCATCGTTTGATATCACATTCCCAGTCTGTGACTTGAAATGATAGATATGTTGGTTTGGTGATCCCGTGCCGTCAAAAGTTTGTAGCGTTGGGACCTCGAATTTTGGAGGATAAGGGGCCGCATCCCATTCGGCAGGATAAGGTCTGACAACTCCCTCGTCTTGGAGCTCGCTTCTGTTAGCGATAACATTTAGGCGAGCTTCCAATTCCTCGATTTTAGCCGACTGAGGATTTTGCTCATTCTTAGCTTTTCTTCCTTCATCAGAGGAAGATTCTAGGTTGTGGGCTTCTTGGTCAGAAGCCGTATCATCAACATTTTTCCCTTCCCTTTGCTTGTGTGAGGTTGGGACGAAGACGTTCTTTCCCTTCGGGAAGATTCTTGCCTGAGTGGCGAATCTGTCTTCTGAAATTTGGCCTTGTCTGCGACGAGTTGAGTCAACAGGGCCAGGAGTTCATTGATGGCCTCCTGCTGAGATTTGAGCATGGCCTCTTGCTCATCAAGCCTCTTGGCGAGATCTTCATGGCTTCCCGTCATATAAACGGAGCTCTCATGTTTAACAAAAGAGCTTGATGATTGGGACTCTGCAATGGCTGAGTGTTCATCATCAGAATTGGTTCCTCTGGCTAACTTCCGATAATTGACAGAGGGAATGGCTCCTGTTCACGTCCGAGTGCGTTGGTAGATTCCTTCAAACTCGTTAGCGATTTCTCTGATGGTCGGTGAACGACTTGTCTCAGAGTCATCAGAACTAGGACCCGAGGTCTTCCCTCTGCTAATCACATTGATAGTGACCCCAGGATATTCGGTCTCTGGAGACTTCTTCCTGCGAGAACGTCATCGTTGGTCGAGCAGAGCAACATTCATAAATTGGTCAAACACCAATTTTTTGGCCGCATATAGGCAGCATTGACATCCAGAGAGGACCGTAGGAATCAGTCGTTCACATTGGAATGAACGAATGACTTGTTGCATCGGTCTTGCTCTCGATGTGAACTCTCTCAAGTCTGTTGTAAAGACTCGAGAATTTCTTACTGATTGTGAGGTTTGAATTGGAACCCCCAGTCCATGATTGGACAGGACTGGCTCTTGATGAACATGGACCTGGTTGAGATGCCTTGAATCCATGAACTTTTTATATCCGCCCCTCAACCTAGTCGCGCTACGCAGACTATTCGGGGGTCTCGCTGCCCGGTCAGCGAGCCGGGGGTCCAGGGGGCGGCGCGCCCCTGGCCAGGGGGTCCGGGTTTGGCACTTGAAACACGAAGGTCGTGTTTTGGTTTGGCGACATGAAGGTCGTGTTCTTTATTGTCGATGCGAGGGTCGTGTTTTGACTGGGAAACACGAAGTTGAAGTTCGCGTTCAACAAAGGCTCGAGGTCCGCGTTTCGGCTGTAAAACGCGCCATTGAGGGCCACGTTCAGTCTGGTTCTCGCGAAGCTCATGTTTGGGCTCAGTTGGAAAGTTAGTCTCCTTGGAGACTTTGCGGATCTTGCGCATAGCCTTGGGGATAAGGGATCCGAAGGAGATAGCCTCCTCAAACTTGGCTTGATCAAACTCTACCACGAGAGTTTCGACGGTCGTTCTAGTGAGATGAACAGCGAATTGCGCCACCACTTCTTCGTCAGAAAAGCTAGTCCCCAGCGGAGTCGCCATCTTTTGTATGTGGGAAAAATTGTAATGAAAAGAATAAAAGAAAGTTGAATTGAATTCCTTTAATTCCGATTACAACTTGATTACAAAAGAGAAGAAAACGAATTTGGTTTTCTCCTTTGTTTAAAACTGGGTTCTTCACGGTGGCGATGGAGTGCCTCTCTCGAATGCTCGCGTCGAGTTTGCTCTCCGTTGACGATCCGACGTTTTGATTCACTAGAACGATGTCTTCTCCTCACGATTTGACGTTGTGGAGAACTTGCGTGGCAAGTTTGAAACTCTGGATGAGTTGATAACTCTGAATGAGTTTTGAAGAACTCTGTAAAAGAGTTGTTTTGAACCGAAGATCGGTTGTAAGCCAAGGATGAAGAAGCTCCTGTTGCAGATCTCTCAAGCTCCAGGAATGCTCCAAGGATTCCCCTTTGCTGCCAAGTCTTCGTTTCCAAAAGCCAGCCAAAAAGAAAAGGGGCCGAACTCAGTTGAGTTTACCCCTATTTATAGGGAATTAAGGGGTGTAACTGCCTCCTTAATTCTCTCCATAATGGGGTTGAGAGGGGTGTAACCGCCCCCTTAATCCGCTCCCAAGTGGGGTGAAAATCCCTCAGATCGTGAAGGGAAAACGGTTCTTGCAACCGTTCAGCTCTTGCTTGAACGAGTCAAACGCCCACGTTGGCGTTCAGGATCCTAAACTCGCGTCTTAGAAATGAGACGTGAGGTTGGGTGTTGGTTGAACATCCAGAACGCGAGGGTCGCTCGCGTTTGCCTTGCTACAGCTTGGAAACGCTGAGGTCGGGTGCACTTCGAGAATTGTAACGCGGGGATGTCTTCCGTATTTTAGAAGAAGTTGGTTGGCTTGTAACCTCTTCTGTAGAGCGTTGTAAAGACCATTGTTGAGTGATCTTCACCTTGGCTGCTCGAAAATATGAGAGTTGTCAGATTGTAACTCCCGATGTTAATTGTGAAGGCTGTTGATTAGAGCTCTCATCGGTTGTCGTAAAGGTCGTCAGATTGTAACCTTCAGCGATCTACGTGAAAGTCTTCAAATTGTAGCCTTCTGGAAGTCGTCAGATTATAACTTCCATCATCGGTATTTGATGGGGGATAAACTATCTATTGTGATTTTTAGACAGCCTACACTTGCGTCGAATTTGCTCTCCGTTGACGATCCGACGTTTTGATTCACTGGAATGATGTCTTCTCCTCACGATTTGACGTTGTGGAGAACTTGCGTGGCAAGTTTGAAACTCTGGACGAGTTGATAACTCTGAATTAGTTGGAAACTCTTGAAAAAGAGTTAATTTGAACCGAGAATCGGTTCTCAAGCCAAGGCCGAAGGCTCTCAAGACTGCTCCCAAAAGATGAATGTTGATCTTCCTTTTGTGCAGTTTTGATCTTCAGAACTCCAAATCGAAGATCCCTAAGAAGAAGCCAAAGATCTCCTCCTCGCTGGTAAGTCTCAGATCCAAAAAGCCAGCCTCCCGTGGTCGATCCGAGCCAAAAAAATCCAACCTTTAACTCCGTTGAGTTTACTCCCTTTTATAGGGGATTAAGAGGGTGTAACTGCCCTCTAAATCCGCTCCTAAGTGGGCGTGATTTTCTCAGATCGTGGGAAAAATGGTTCCTGCAACCGTTCAACTCGTGCTTGAACGAGTCAAATGCCCACGTTGGCGTTCGGGACCCCAACTCCTCGTTTTAGACTGGAGACGCGGAGTTGGGTACCCGCTGGACGTTGAAAAACGTGGGTCCGACCCCAGCGTTTTAATGTTGTAACGCGGGTTCGACCCTCGTGTTTTGATGTTGTAACGCGGGTTCGACCCTGGCGTTTTGATGTTGTAACACGGGTTCGACCCTAGCGTTTTGATGTTGTAACGTGGGTTCGACCCTCGCGTTTTGATGTTGTAACGCGGGTTCGACCCTGGCGTTTTACTGTTGACACACGGGGAGGACCTCCGCGTTTTGGTGTTGATACACGGGGAGGACCTCCGCGTCTTGCCTTGAAGAGATTATTACCAAGTAATCTCTTTTGTCATAGCGTTGCAAAGATCATTGTCTTGTAATCTTCGTCTTGGCTCCTTGAGAATATGAGAGTCGTCAGATTGTAACTCCTTATGTTGATTGTGAATACTGTTGAACTAGAGCTCTCATCGGTTGTCGTGAAGGTCGTCAGATTGTAACCTTCAGCGATCTACGTGAAAGTCTTCAAATTGTAGCCTTCTGGAAGTCGTCAGATTGTAACTTCCATCATCGGTATTTGATGGGGGATAAGCTATCTATTGTGATTTTTAGACAACCTACAGGGACCAAGTGTTAGACGACCAGATGGATCATTTTGTGGGGGTAACAGAGCCATACTAAGTAATGAACAATGGTTGTCCAGCAGCTGTGTAGATAGGAGGAAGAGAGAATGAAGTAAAGACAGCGGATAAAAGTGAGGCATTACAAGTCATATGAAAGGAACAACCAGAGTCAAAAATCCAGAGATCATTCATACCAGAGACCGAAGGATTAGCTGAAGAACCAGCAAAATGTATACCAGAAAGTTGTGCGGCGGATGTAGAGGTGATATGTTAAAAGCATCAAGTTGACAGCGAAGACTTTCAATAACTTGAATAGTAGAGTCTGAAGTAGTAGAAGGTATAGCATTAGCCAGCAATCCTAGTGTATGAGAGGGTTGAGACTGAGGGGGTCGCCGACCATGACCAGTACCTGAGGAACGTAACTCAGGATGAAGCTTGAAGCATGTCTCAATGCGGTGTCCTTCCTTCTTGTAATATTTGCAAGAGAGCTTAGATCGAGCCTGTGGAGAGGGAGCCTGTGGAGAAGTATGATTCATAACAGGAGCAGTGACAGGTACAAACAAAACAGTCTCGAGTGAAGAGGTAGGAGTGTCTGTTGACAAATTGAGTCGTGCTGTCTGCTGCCGAGTCTCATAAGCAGTGAGAGTTCCCATAACTGAGGCCAAAGTCAAAAATTAAGGCTGACGAAGTAGTTGATCAGCCATAGTTGAATATTCAGGAAGGGACTGAAACAGTTGATGCACCTCATGCCGTTTGTACCAGGCTAGCCAGTCTTCATATGTGGAATTACGTCCAGGAAGCATGGAGCGTAACTCTCTCCAAAAAGCTTGCATTTGTCCAAAATGGGACTGCAGAGAGGAACTACCTTTGCGTTGTTGAGCAATGCGTTGCAGAAGATATGCCTCCCGTGCACCCGAGCACTCAGTGCAACGCTCAGTGAGACGAGTCCACATGGCCCGAGCAGAGGGAAGCGAGCCAATCTCGACAGTGAGACCAGAGCCAACAAAGCGAGTGAGATAATCCATAACACGAAAATCCTACAATTGCCACTCTGAACTCTCCTTGACATAGAGAGCACGAGCAGTCTGAAGATCGACATCACCACTGCCAACGGCAATAGTACTGGATTAAACAATAGTACTGATGGACGGTGGAACTAGTCCCGTACTGGTGAGATGATCAAGCAAACCAGCGTCACGCAAGATATTGGTGACAATGGTGGACCACCCTACCTAGTCACTTTGATCATTGAGGGGCAAAGGTGGTTTGGAAATCTTCTCTGAAGGAGTCATAACAGCAATGTTGAGACGTTAAGACGTCGAGATGCCGTTACTGACTTCGAAACGGCAATGCCGTTCGTTTGAGGCCGAGAGATGGCTTAAAACGACGATGCCGTTAATTTAATACAAAGAGATGGTCTTGAAACGGCAATACCGTTAAAATAGAACTCGAAGGTTAGAATAAAACCCGAAGGTTTAAAATAGAACCCGAAGGTTAGAATGAAACCCGAAGGTTAAACGAGAACGCGAAACGCGTTAAGAGGCCGCAAAGCTGTAAAGCCAAAATATCTGGCAGATGAATGCCAAAAAAAACATTAAACAGCTGCAAAGCAACAATGCCAAGATTTGGCAAAAGAACACAAAAGCGTTAAAAATTTTATTGGAAGGGAAATACCCATAACTCTGATACCATGTTAAAGTAAGAGAGAGAGAGAGAGAGAGAATCTTGGGTAAATTTTCCTTGAGTTGAATATTGAATGTGCATATATATTTATACAAGTAGAGGAGTGTGAGGTTTGTTCTCCCAAGCAATGTGGGGCTAAAACCCACTACAATACACTATTATCAACAGAATCCTATCAGAATAACCTGTGATTCTTCTAATGAACTAAGTTAGTCATGATATCTATTCCTTTTCTAATAGTTGTATTGGATAGAATGTTCCTAATATGTTTCCTATTTTGGTAATAGGTTATTATGATTCCTAATCTGTTTTGGTGATAGGTTATTAGGATTCCTAATCTGTTTTGGTAACAGGTTATTGGGATTCCTAATCTGTTTTGATTTTGGTTTTAGAATTCCTAGTATGTTTTTGGTTTTAGGATATATATATATATATATATATATAGAATGATTAGAAGAGAGAATTGAGCAGTGAAGGGGATATTTGGAGCACAGAAAAGAGGTATTTTCTGAGCTATTGGTTAGAATTTTGTTTGGAGAGAATTAGAGCTTTGTTGGTGAGATTAATTTGTGAGTTTGTGTGATTTTATAATCTCAGTTTGTACTCTTCTTCTCTATTAGTGAAAACTTCATCCCCTTCTTGCCCCGTGGACGTAGGCAACTTGCCAAACCATGGTAAAATTGGTTGTTTGAGTTTGTGCCATTATTTTGCATTGTTTGGCCTTCTCTCGGCGTTTGTTTGATTTGGTCTCTCGAAACACATTGGTTTGGTTTTGGCTTCGGCTTCCGCCGCGCACAACAAGTTGTATCTTAAATTATGGTATCAGCACAAAAACACAGATATTTTTTCAAAGTAATAATATAAAGTACTTTCATCATATACATTAGAAAATTCAATCATATATACTCTCTTATTATTTTCCTTAACTTTAATATATTAAGAAATCTAAAGATAAATACCATTCATTTAATTGTGGACCACTTACAAGTAACATCATTCTGCTGCAAACTATTGAAACACATGCATGTTGAGTTATCTGATTATGACATCGCTCATACTTCGCATGGGTGCAAGTTGCATTCAGATGAGAGAGAGAGAGAGAGAGAGAGAGAGAATTTAGTAAAAATTCAAGTTTGATCAAACGTATTAATTAAGAACTGAACCACTCAAAATATACATGTTCATGAATCTTAACACATGTGCCACCAAGTCATAATGCATACATCACTGTAAAAAAAATGCCTACACACTTCGTGCACGATTATCTGAATTTGGTGCACATTTTTGGTTCACAAATCTATTGCTTGCGAAAACCCTAAAACTTTGCCGGGCAACAAAAGAGGAAAATGTCCGTGTCTAATTGCAATCAGTGCTGGTCTCCTAAATTTTTCTAGTTGACCTAACACTTTCACATCAATATAACTAGCGAGCTATATAATAAGAACAACGAAAAGCTTTAAGATCTAAATAGTCATCTAATTTAATTTATTAATGGGTGTAACATCAATTAGGTATTGGCTCCACAAGCTGCACCTTCATGCTGTAGATTTTGTTGATGAGGACTGGTTCAATGGGACACTAGTACTGTTGCTTGAATTGGATTGGGCTATGACAGCTAAATGAAGCTGGCAATAATTAAGTTGGGTACTTCTTGCAGAATTTGGCTCCTCTTTAGCTGCGAAGAAACCAATAGTTCTATAGGTCATGTATAAATTGCCAATTTATATTTTAGGATGATTATAATTCAGTAATATTTCTAATATCCATTTTTGAAATATTGCATTTGCTCTCAACCTACACTCTCTAGACGTTAATTAACTTATCAGATGTAGTAAGACACGGGCCGGGATTGAGTTATGAAAATTCTCATGTTCATGTTCTACCAACAAATTATTTTATTAGATTAGAAAAATAGTAAATTCTAAATTTGAATGGTATTTGAGTTACTGATCAATTTCATATATAAGATTAAATTAGAAACAGTACTTAAAATTTTAAAGATTATGTATGAGTATATTAATTACACAATAGGTTTGATCTCCGTACACACATAATAAACTAAAATTTACCATAAGCTTTCTTTCGTGCTTTTAATTTTACTTTTTACCATCAGCTTTCTTTCATGCTTTTAAGTTTACTTTGTCCAATATAAAATTATATATAATAATCAATTTAAGGTATTTCAAGCAGCCTTAGATCATCCCTCATGTTTATTATTAGAAAATATCAGTGTTAATGGCATCAATTGATCACACAAATGAAATATATAGGTCATACTTATAAAGGATAAAACGGGTATCGGTGACAACTCATGTTACTAAGTAAATTGTAGAGATAGACCGGTGGTGAGACCCATCACACTAGTTTTTTTTTTTTTTTGTCAATGAAATTTTTTTATTCATTACCAAATGTGAAAGTTGAATTACATCTCTTTGATTACAAGTCGAGCCTGACATGACCCTGTATATATACTCAAGATAATCTCTCAATATATTCATTTACATGAATTGATAGCTTCTTATTCAAAAGCTTATTGAATCATCACACTAGTTTTATCAGAGCACACGGAATGCCGTTACTCTTCACTGATCTCTGCCTGTAGTTCACAAACCAGATGAAATTAAGTTCATACTCAAATAACACTTTTTAAATTTCGATCCCAATCAAATCTTAGGTTTCCATCTTTTGCCAGCCCTAAGAAGATGTCAATGGCCCATTAGCAGTGTATGCTTTTGCGTTCTAATGATGTGCAGAATCTTTACTCATGCACGACACAAAGGGAATACTCTCAGATTGAGTAAACACGTTGCATGTTTTTGTGGATGTATGGATTGATGTCAAGTAAGGCTTAAGGTTAGCCTCAGGCTTTAAGGTTGAGTGTTGTCGGACTAACTAGCAAAATAATTGATATGCACGATGCCTTTTCCAATTTCCTCCACCACATGCATTAGTGTAAACGCAGTGATCAGACGCATGACTCTTATTATTTGACTAGCTTCTTCTACACTCTGAGGTGATGCAATTGGATGCCAACTAGCTAGAATTTTAGATTTTATCACATGACAATTATTAACCAAAAAGAAATTAAGCAGTCTTCACCTCCACATCTTCTTGCGCATTAATGGGCTAATTATTAGTTGTTTAGAGCTCCTAGCAAGATGATAGCAGGATGTACCCAAAATCCGTACTGCGTGTAGCTCCGATGTTTGTGCTGATCAGTACTGAGAAATTTTAGGTTCCATTGTTTTTGCATACACGCAGCATATATATATATATATATATATATATATATATATATATATACTACGGTTCCGATCAAATTCCATCATACATTGCAGTACGTCCTTAATTAATTAGAACCCTTGGCGTCTGAATACGCCGTTTCGATCATCTCCTTAATGGATGACGCTATATTGTTCTTCCGTGCTCTACTTCTCTATTTGGAATTAATGGACGAGATTAAAGAGTGTACGTGTTCGGAATTACTCATAAATATATATACTGTACTATTAATCATCGCTGAATATTGTATGAATATCTTTATTTTGCTATGACGATATTGTCCTACATCAGAGTAAAGAGTGGAGGGAGGAAATTTGTCATACCTTGATTTAGAAATCTAGGGTAGCGTGCTCTGACTTATAATACATACATATATATCCTTGATTCTTTCCGTCGTACCTCTTTCTTTTCTTCTCCATTCTCTTTCATTATGCGTATTTAATTTGTTTCTATATCTTTTGGTTAATAAATTTAGGAATTGACTGGTTATTTTAAAAAAAGGGTATTCCGTACATAACATTATCTTAATTAGAAAATATTCATATTAACTATATTTTTGTAATTCTAAATTGGATTTAAGAATTAATATTTGTAACTTTTGAAAGATATGTACTTACAAATAATGAGAGAATATTGTTGGGGAAAGTGGCTAATTAACTAGAGAGATGAATTTCATGTAATTTAGCCAAAAAGTTAATTGTTTATTATCAATTTTTTGTTTTAGATAAAATTATCTCAATGAAGCTTTAGTCAGATGCCAGCTCAATGTTTACACTGGAAGTCTTCAGACCCTATGGCTATTTGTATATAAACCCTAATGTAACTTGATTGACACTTGTTTGCTGGCACTCCGCATGTTCTGGGTTCCCATGTGTCATTCTGAAATCCCGCTCAAGGATTTCGAGGTTCCTTACTCATAATGTTAGCTAAAAGATTTCAAGAATCGTAAATGATAAATAATAGATAAACAAATAACTAAAAATGATGAACTTCAAGATTCCATACATATAAACTAGATGTGCTAAAAAGATACGTTGTGCAAGCTTCTAATATTTTTATACTCTGCCAAGGTGACGCCAGATACCTCATCATCATGCCAAATCTCCTGCTTCATAAAGAAATTTCAACACAAAAATATTCAAGGATTGTTTATTATTACCACTTCCACTCTTGTTCTTCATGATGATTATCTTTTAACCTAAAAAATAAGCCTATCACTTTAAAAAAAATGTAAATTTTTTTTCAGACAGGCAAGCCCCTGATTGATGCCGGTATCCAAACGGCTATATTTCTTTTTAGAATTTATCTACTTTGTTTTAGAATTTTTAATCTCAAATAAAAACATCCATTAAATAATTAATAATTATGACAAGAAGATGATTTCCATTGTCAATTTCACATAACTTAGGAAGAAAACTTCTAGAGAACAAGAAAAAAAATTCAGGGAAAAAAGATTTCTTCTAATTTTTCCTTTGTTTCTATTGCTTTGTAAATTCAAAACGTGCTGAAACTATGGACAAATTAAAATCCATAACGTCGCGCAGAAAAACTCACATCTTTTTAAGATATCAACAATAATTCTCAAGAGTTCCGTCATTTAAGTCAGATCCTTGGAGTTGTGGTGATGGTTATAATTTTATATTCTGACAATAATGTATAGTTCACTTCTGTAGTTATACACGTTTATTGATATTGAGACAATTTTGATTAATTTTAAATTAAGTATATACTTATTTGTTATTTTATAGTAGATTATTATTATTATTTGTCTTCAAAGCTTATCGTTTTTCAGTAGTTTTAGAAAATTTCTATTGACCGGAAACTATATTGATATGATATATCTTTCAACTGAAATAATGTAAAAAGGGAAAAAGTTTGAATGTCATTATTATTGTTATTATTATTTGTTCATTTTTTTATGGAAGGTTGGATGTTATTAAAAGAGAGGCGTTACAGTCACACCTTAAACCACACTTCTAACCACACTCCTCTCGTTACAGTGCATTGGAGCCTATATGAATTTTCTTTAAAATTTTTATGTGGACCTTAGTATAGTGTAGTAAAAGAAGACTGTGATGGTGAGGAGTATGGTTTAAAGACGTGCCTCTAGTATTTTCCTTATTAAAAATCAAATTTTAGTCTGGGCCCCATGTGGCGGTGTGGTCACTGCCAGCTTGCCCCGACACTGCAAAAATGAGGAGAGGATGAGAAATGGCGGCGTGCTGGGCACCACGAAACAGTCCCACCGCCGCAAGCGCGTGCCCTCACGTGCCCCAGATGACGTCACTGTGACCACCATCCAACCCCTAACGCCCCAGGGGCCCACCCTGCCCGTTGCTGTGTTGTATTTTTCACGAATGTCCGCGCACCAAACTGAGCCCTAGTCCGAAAACGGTACCATTAATCTAGGGCTATTTTAGTGTCGCAAGTGGAACCATTAAATTATTAAAATACGCAATTTTACACAATTTACCCATCTATTCTTCTTTTATACCTAGGACCCGCCATTGAATTAATTTTGAATTCATGAGCTCAAATAATGAAAAATGATAAACTTTTGTAAGATATATTGTTACCTAAAGTTGCCTAGAACATCTAGTATTTAAAATCTCATATGAATATAAGATCTCATTGATTTTTATACATAAAGACAAATACATTTAAGTTAGTTATAAGCTTTAAAGCGTATAGATAAAAGATATGTAACTGACAAACAAATTTTCACTTTAGAGTTGTAAAGACAACGTGTATGACAAATTAAGCGGTCATATGATTAACATGGTTGTTGCACCTTGTAGTATCTGAAATCTCTCTTAATTGAGGTGAAACAAGAATATACTTTAACAAATAAGTAACATGTCCGCATAATAAATAAGGTTAAAGGAGCATTATAAGTCTATAAACTTATTTTTGAGAAGGGGATGGGGTCAGAAACCCCAGCCTAGCTATCTATTACTCATAAGACATTTTGATGACTAAATTTTATTCTCTAATATATCTATGTATTCATGTCGCGCGCCTATGCGGAAGCGTTGCACGCACACACAACGAACTTGAGATCACGGAAGAAGAAAGCCACACACTTACACAAACCAAGCCAATTACGACAAATCAAACCAAACACAGAGATATACGTGGTTCGGCAACTTGCCTACGTCCACGGGGAGAGGATGGGGAGATTTCACTAATTCAAGGAGAGTACAAAGGATTACAATCACACAAAAATCTCAAACTAACCCTCAACCAAAGATGTCAAATTGCTCACAATATCTCCCTCTCACAATGCTCAAAAGATTCCTCAATCTCTGATTCAAAGCCCTAAAAAATCGTTTCCCTATTTGTATCAAAACAAAAACCCAATCAGACTGCAAACAGGAAACCTGATTATGCAAAAAACCCATCGTAAGTCGACTTAACAGAGACCATTAAGTCGACTTGGCAAAGAGAAAAACAGTAACTGGAGCACACTTCGTAAGTCAACTTATTAGGCCTGATAAGTCGACTTGGCAGAGCGAAAAAACCATAACTCCAGTGCAGATCGTAAGTCGACTCGTGCACACTAACAAGTCGACTTATCATAAGTCGACTTAGCCTTGTGCATGAGTCGACTTATGCCAGAAAATCTGGTTTTTCTGATTTCTCCACAATTCAAAGCATTTATTTTGACGAATTAAAACTTGGATTCATATAATAATATATTTTAATTTTTAATTCGGATCAATAGCGATATATTTTACTTTTAATTTGAATCGAATACATTGTCAATAAGATTCGAATATGAGTTATTCTCCCATCATGACAAAAGTTCACTTCACCACACTAACATTTTGTAATTATCGCTAGATTTAGAGGGTTATTATTCACGCTCTTAACAATTAATACCTCACATTTTTGCAAGACAATCACCAACAACAACTTGGTAAGTCTTAAAATTAACTTGACTTGACCAGACCTTGATCCATGGCTCTAATTCCCCGGTCGGTGGAATCGTGCCGGTAAAGTTGAACCGGCCTACGCTGACGTCACCTCTCGTGAAAGTTTCGCCTAGGAGAGTCGGTAGAGAGAAAAAGTATTTTTAGAAGTAAATTGAAATAAAACAATTTAAGAGGAGGGATCAAAAGTCAACACTGAAGAGTTAGTTAGGCCGCTTCCCTTCCCCACCTCGCTTCCGTGGGCCCCACGCGGTTTGCTGGCCCCATCTCACTTTTGCTTAGCCTCTAGTCCGAGTGATCTAAAAGAAATTTGTAAGAAATCATGCAAAGAGATGAAAGTAGAATTTATGCATAGTGGATTAAATAAAGAGATTAATGGGTGTGCTATGTCAACGTGGGAATTTTCCTCGTTGACACCTATCACCTATGTGTCATAATTCTCAGTAACTCACACACACTCTCCTACTTTATAAGGATAGTGGAGATTGTGCCACATAGGCGTCAAGAAGAGAAATCCCCTCCTTGACAATGATACACATTAATCTCTTAAATAAATAATATAGGGTAAATAGCAGCATGATCGGACAATTCATTCAGTAAAATAATTAGTTATTAAAAGACAGTATGTGTGGTGAGATTCTATCCCTTGATAATTTATTTTGTCAAATGACTTATCACCTCACATCTATCAAATTTAAAATGTACAAACCTATTACGAACAGTACTCATACCAGTATAAATAAAATATTAAATTAAAATTAATAAAATATTGAATTAATACAAATAACAAAATAGTTAACGCAATGTTTAAATTTAAAATTGACTTCGAAACACTTGTAACCATCATCTTACTAACTATATAAACATGATAACCCTAATCTTTGGGGGCAATTTGTAGCTCTAGCAAAAAAAAAAGTCTCTACGAACATTTTCAAGTTGTTGATTTCACTGGCATAACATTTCTATTGCCGAGTATTTATTGGTTTATTAATTACCTGTGTTGATATTCGTTGATTTCACCGGATAGAGAGTGTGTTTGGATAAATATAACTACAACTACAAATACATTTAAAATTTCACGTGACGTTAGTTGTCGTCATGTCACACTTTTCAATTTCGAGCTAAGTGCTATATATTGTCGGATTCGGATCCTCTCCACTACAAAAAAAATAGTGGAGGGACCACTACATATTCACAGTCATTGATTATCTAGTTCATGGTTATGATTTTTTCTTTTAGTGCAAATTAGGAATGAGTGCAATACACGGGGTATGGTAAGTGTTAGATTTAGATTGTATCATAACCGCCTACTAAATAATCAACGCTTGAGATTAAGAGTAGTGGTCTCTCCACTACTTTTTTGTAGTGGAGATGATCCAAATCCCTATTTTTCTTGCGTATTTCATTTTCGTAAAAACTTGTTGGTGTTGTAACAAAATTTCCGATCAAATATACGTATTGAAATATGAATGCGGTAAGGATAATTTCGTGTGGCCTTACTTAAGCACACGCTAGAAATTGACGGTGAAGTATGTGTCCTGTAATCCTTCGTCCTCTATGATTTCGTAAGGGAGGAGCTCTATATGCATCATTTCCCTTCCATTGTATCTTAAATTAATCTCCTCAAGTAATACCGAATTAGGATGCAACTAACGGATTAAGATGACGAAGGATACGTAGGATTAAGAGAGGAGAGAGAGACACGCACACACGTTAGAGTGAGATGGCGGAGCAATATAATGTCGGACACGTAGCGGGATCTCGGCCCACCCGCTACCGGGTCTCCGGCGGGTGCTCGGAGCGAGACACGTAGTAGATGCTCTCCCGTGGGGCCCACAAAGGAGGGGAGTTTGGGGGAGGCAACTGCCAGTTTTAGACTGTTTCGGACAGTTGGCAAACAAACCCGAATGCTCGTTAGCCCTTATCACTCATTGGCCAGCTTAATGTGCTCGTAATAGATTTCAAATACATAATGTAAAAAAAAAAAATTACATGTCATAGGTGCAGATTTGTTGGGTTCATACGTTTGAGCAAGTAATTCGTAAAAAGAAAAAAAAAATGAATAACTTGGCAAAAAGTCATAAGATTGTTGGTAGAAGTAAATGGTCATGTGTAAGCATTTGACCTGCTCTTTTCTTTGTTGACATACATAGTTATGAAAGAAACTGGGAGTAAGTTTGTAAAGCTATCGGAACGTTCTATTCGTTCTTTTCATCTTTTGACCCTAAAAAAGGAAGTTGAAATAGTAAAAACTGAATTAAATCACCTCTCGTCTTCCTAACACACCTTAAAAATGCCCCTTTCCGTGTAAGTTAGAGTATAAAATTAAGATCCTCAATTCTCGTCATGACTTTGAAACTTTGGTGTGGTGGTGCTAGCCATTGGCATGATATTGTGACAATTTAGGTCCAAATTCCACTGACCACGAATTTATTATAGATTTAAAAAAATTAATTTTACTGTATAAGTTAAGATCAGTCCTTAAAGAGAGACCGTTGACCATTCTACCACATTACGGCAGATGGTGAATTTAGGACCACAAACTTATGCGTCACAAATAAATACTTTTTTACCAACTCTATAACTTTTTAGATTTTAATAAGACCTAATCCCAGCCAAGCCCGCCCAATAGTATGTGCTTTTTAATTAAACGCATCCTTGTAAAAGTTCTATCTGGCAAAAGGGCAATTATAATGAAGAGGCTAAATATTCCACATATCGAACGAAGACTTGCTAGTAGATAATCATTAAGCCCCCCTCAAAGGTTTCACCTTTTCACTTAATGACCCCCCATCAATCTCCCTAACTATATATTTATACAATTAATTAGGAATAAGCCTATCCAACTGTATATATTTAATTAGGACGAACTCTCAAGTCTGTACTTATTGAGGCCCTCACGCGACACGCAGAGGACCCTAGCCACAAATCATATGGGTCTAGAATCCACATCCAAAAGTGCCTTTCAGTTAGCAGCAGATTCCTAGAAACTACGCCGTGAAGCCAATCCCCAAATAGAGAGAGAAAGAGAACCAAGACAAAGTGAAATTTGCCCTTTTTATTGCTAAAATATTGCTTAGATAAACTAATTCAATCAATAACTATGTAAAAATTAAAAAAAGACCCCCCTCCTCTCTCTACCATGCCCCATGTCCCCCCTCTCTCTCTCTCTAAAAAGAATGGGGAGGAGAGAGAAAGTGAGGCTTCCCCGAGAAGTGCCTTGACGAGCACGTATCTTTAAGGCTTGGCTTTGAGGAATCTCTCTATTTAGGCGTGTCACCTCCTCTCTCTCCTCTTCTCTCCTCTCTTAAAAAATCCACCTCAGAATTCTCTCTTTTTTCCTCGGGTCTCCAACTTTACAATTTCCCCCTATATATTTCTCATATTTCTCGGGATTGGTAGTTTTAATCATGGATCAGTGCTTAGACTTACCTCCAGGCTTCAGATTCCATCCAACCGACGAAGAGATCATCACCCACTACCTCTCTCCCAAAATCCTCAATCAAAATTTCTCCTCAAGGGCCGTAGGAGACGTTGATCTCAACAAGTGTGAGCCTTGGGACCTCCCAAGTAATGATCTTTACATCTTTTTTTCATCTGGGTTTTTCTTTATAACGATGCGAATATGCTAAAATTTGCGTTTTTTTTTTTTAATCAGGTAAGGCTAAGATGGGAGAAAAAGAATGGTACTTTTTCTGTCAGAAAGATAGAAAGTACCCAACTGGGATGAGAACTAACAGAGCTACTGAAGCTGGATATTGGAAAGCTACAGGCAAAGATAAGGAGATCTTTAGAGGGAGAGGAGTTCTTGTCGGAATGAAGAAGACCCTTGTTTTCTACACAGGGAGGGCTCCTAAGGGAGAGAAGAGCAATTGGGTCATGCATGAGTACAGAATTGAGGGCAAAAGCCCCTTCAATAATCTCCCTAAACCTGCCAAGGTAATCCGAAGTTTTCTGCTTTTTTTTTATTTTTGGGTTTTATCAGCCATGGTGCAATTTATTAGAAGTATAAATTAAGATTTGGAGGTCTAAGATCAAAATATAAACTTTACTTGGGACCGGAATACATATTCTCCTCTAATCAATACCTCTCCTTTTCAAGAAAAATATCTTTTTGGGTTTTTGGCTAGCTTTCTCTATCATGATTTGCTTGTTCTTAAGTTAGCTTCTTTTACCTGTTGTGTGAAGAATCTGTAGTCTATGATTTCAGGATGAATGGGTGGTGTGTAGGGTGTTCCACAAGGACACCGGAGCTAAAAAGAGCCCAGTAATTTCTGGACTCGGGAGAATGAACTCTTTCAGCGATCTCTTAGACTCGCAGAATCTCCCTCCTCTCATGGACTCAACTCCTACTTACTTCAACAGCGACGACAGTTTCGACTTCAAAGGGATTTTCACCGGCAACCCATCCAACTATTTTGTCAACATGCCAAACTTCGAAGATATGCAAGCAAATTATTCGACCATGAATCAGATTCCAACGCCGCCGGGTTTTTACAATCAGAACCAGAACCTGAGCTATTTCCAGTGCAAGAATGAGCAGCTGCCGAACCATTCGATGGTCAGCGACGACACGGGCATGAGCACGGACCGCAACACCGAGATCTCGTCTGTGGTGTCGACGTCAGGTGCTTTAGAGTTGGATAACATGTGGAAGTGCTGAATATTTCCATTGCTGATTGATGCATAGATTTTTCTTTTGCTTGTTTCTTTTTTTATTTGAATTAGAATCGGCCTGACCAAAGTTTACTAATCACTTAAGAGAAGGCCCTTGCTGTGTATATATGTGATTTAATCTTATAGAGGACTGAGAAAAAACCAGAAAAAAAAAATTGTGTGGAGCTAGCAATATTCAAGCTAGCATAACTGATTGTATATTTATGTTTTTTTCTTTTCTTTTCTTTTTGGGGTTTATATTAGGATTGCTCATATATGGTTGTAAGAACTTGTTGTTTGTTTAATTTGATTGATTAATTATTAATTGGGTGTGTTTATCTTGCACAGCTAGTTCTCGGGTCATCTCAAATAGTCTCATTCATAATTCATGGCTCGATGTTGTCACTCTCAAACCTAAGTTTGATGATGGGCCAATTACCCCACATGGGCTAATTCCATTCATGATTTCCAATCCCAGTCTTATCTCATTACAGTTATTCTTGTTATGGAAACCTCAAGTGGGTGAGTTTGTTGGAGGAGAAAAGAGAAGGAAAAAGCTTATCAATTCAAGAAAATTTTTTGAAACAGTGGTGGGTTCTTTTCATGTGATGATGTTTTAATTTATTTTTATTTTTATTTTTATTTTTTATTTTTTCATTTTTCGATTTTAATTTTGGGAGAGATTAATACCTTTGCTTCCTATTGGAAGCAAAGGTTTTCCGTTGGGTTTAGTTCAGACTCTACTTTAGCCTTGCTTTCAGCTACAGCCCAGTTTTCATGCATCAAAATCGGGGACAATAGGCAAAGGAAAATGAGAGGGGATTATTTAGAAAGAAATGGAATATTCCTTTGTTGGTATGGGTCACGTGACCACGTGCTGTTTGGTGGCGGACGGCGCACGTGATATTCATGGACCTCGGCTTGGCTTAGCTTGGATACGCGTTTAGGATAACATCTTTTGGAATGTTAATGACGAGATTTTTTTTTTCCTATATTTTTTTTTCTTTGGTTTGGCAAGGGAACTTTCCTATACCATGAATATCAAATATTACACCCCTAGGAATGGCTTATGGGGCATCCCTAACACACGACATTAGGTATTCCAAAAAATTATATTCCTATGGATGCTCCGTATGAGAGATGAACATGAGACCTCGGAGTACTACTTATAAGCAACTTGCCAACTTAGCTAGGCACTATTGGGTTTAATGACAAGATTTTAGTGAATAGATTTTTCTTACCTTGTGTTTATTGTTACTATATTAATGACTAATAAGTAGCAAAGTCAAAATAATAATCCTACTTTTGGCATCCAGGTTAACAAGCTCATTAAAGATTTGATAAAATTCTAAGTATCCAGTCACCATAAATGTATGATTTTATTCATTAATTAATTTTTAAATGACATCAATTCTACTTAGTTTCGACTAATCTCATATCTTCACATTTAACAATTAATTAATTAATTCAAGCCTTTTGTGTTCATTGTATCTGTTCTTAGGCGGGGGAAAGATAAATTTATATTTTTTATTGTAAGAATTTATATGCATTTTTGGAGTTTTCTGAATCCATATTGCTTTAATAATAGGGTAACATCTTCAAAATTTGCCATCCACCTCAAGTTTCAGGGGCCATCTCCCACATGTGTAAATCTACATATCCTTAAACAATAAAGTTTTCCTATGGCTCATCTCTTTGGAGCTTTGCCCTATTATGGTACATTTTCATATCAAATTAAATATATCATAACATTATCATAGTGATGATAAGAACAGGACAGACAGCTTGCTCAAAAGGAAATAGAAAAGAAGTCCGTTGATAGAGGAAACGAAAAAGGAGGATCTCAAATGGGGAAAAGTTGCAAAAACTTAAAACTTACATCATCATTGGATGAATAATTTCACTAGCGAGGTAAAATCTGAGAGCGCATGTGACTATGTTTTACAGGGTTAAATGGCTTGAAACCAAATACTATATGACATGGTAAATTCTTTGAAGTCAAATACAAATTTTACATGCAACTTCTACTTCCAATTCCTGATGTATTTGGAGTTGGAGGTCTTTAAGTTATTGGTGAAATAATCTGACTGCATGCTGAGGTAAATTTCAATGCATTCAAATAGAAATTAAACATGCAACTAATGGAAGTACTCAAAAACTCATTCAAGTTAGTTTGTTATAATAGTTAGTATTCTCGAGGGAGTTTGTTGAGTCCCCCACCTTCATAATCTTCTTAATATCTATCAACCAGCAGGGCTTGCTAACAACAATATGGTTGAAATCAGCTGTCTCCAAACGTCCAACCATCGGAAATGAGAAATTAGATACATATTTCGCTTCGCTTATGACTCAAAAAAGATTAATTTTTAAAATTTATGGGGCCTAAGTGTTGGATATTTTGTTAGAGAAAATGCAATTTTACCTTCATGAATAGTAATAAATTGTCTAATCAAAACATGTTTTAATTAGCAATTAAAAATGAACGTAACGGCTATACGTTATGGGGAATGTACGGAAATTTATGACGAACGTTACCGTATTAATTGTAGGTTTCTGTAACGGCTCTTTCCAACCCCTATATAAACAACCGTATGTTGAGCTCAAAAGATATAAGACAAAGCTTTCTTCTCTCCTCTGGTTTTGAAAGAAATTGGTTTTCACATCTCAAAATTTTGTTATTATTCTTATGGGCAACCTTCTTCATTTGAGCTGAAGCTCTGTACTCTCTCACCCGAATACAGAGGCCGGTCGTTTCCAGGGGCTTTTACCGCTAGGGGGAGAGGATCATCTGCGCTAGGACGATAAGCGAGTCCTCAATCTTATAGGGTAGTGATTACACAACTACTCCCGTCAGGCTTGAATTTCTTATCTCTTACTTGTGAATTTCTTATAGGGTAGTGATTACACAACTACTCCCGTCAGGCTTGAATTTCTTATCTCTTACTTATTTAATTCGGATTTATTTTATGCTGTAATCTTGTTTTACGGTTAATTTCCAACAATCTAGAAGATTGAGTATTATAGCTGTTTAAAAAAAACCGAAAAAAATTATCTAATTATAATGCTGGACATTTTCTGTTCTTTTAAAATGTTACTGTTCAGCAAAATAATTACTGCTAATTATTTGTTAATTAAAAAGAACGTTACTGTTTATTAATCTAGAATTAATGTTCATTCAAAAGTTTATGCATGTTGTTCATTACTGTTCATTCGAAATAAATTTAAATTTGTAATTAATAGCCATAATTTCTGTTAATTATTGCATTTTATTTTATTTATTTATTTACTGTTAATTAAGTTGTAATTAATTACTGTTACACAATAAATTAACATGTAATATTGCAATAACAGCTGCTATAATACCTCGTTTATTGTATGCTATAAATCTTATATAAATATTAATTACATATGACTTCAATTCATATTGACTGAGTGGAGCCGAAAGTTGGATTGACCTTTAGCCAAAGTGGTTTTTGAGCCCTACATCATTTTTTGTTGGTTTTTCCGACGTGGATGATGTTATTTCTAAATATCAAAAGTGAAATAATCCTCTTTTATTATGTTAGTTATTGCTTGAACTCATATTAGCTTTAACTTTGTCACATGGTGCTTAAATTCAACATGCCAACTGGTTGAGCAACTTGATTTTTGGCTTAATAAACATGGTTTTACGAATAAGCTAATATGAAATAGATCTTATATTATTATTTGTTCTTTGTTTCATAATAGAAATGATATTACATTACAGCTTAATTACTTGTTAGAGGAAAAACTTGTTGTCTTAGATAATGAATCTCAATATGGATTTGGGAGTTTATGTACCTCAGAAAGTAAAATACAACATCTTTCTTACCTTGAATTTACATCCAAGTATATCATGGAGAAAATTAATGTACTGCTTCTGAAACAAACTTAGTGGTGAATAAAGTATTAAACCTCTTTATAAAGTTTTAAATAAAATGTGTAGTCAAGTCCCTTTAAATGGTTCTTAAGTTTGAAGTAAGAATATGATAAGTTGTTTGCATGTGTCCTACATGAATGATTCTTGATGGAAGTGTTATAAGTTTTTTTTGGAATCTTCTGTAACATGCCAGGAGCTCAGTGGAAGTCTTACGAGATCCTTTTATTTGTTTGATAATTGTTATAATTCCATGTGAAATATTTCATATTCAAGCATGAATATGAGGATCAAAATTATGAGAATAATTCATATGCATCTTTTAAATTCTATTTGATATGATCAATTATATTTTAAATCTTCAAATATAAAGATTATCTCTTTTATTGCATTATGATGGATATTCATGTCATATTAGATCACTTGCATTTGTTACATGATTAATTACAAGTTTTATGCAAGAATGCACTTGTAAAATTTAAAGCACATCTGTATGGAAAAAAATATTTTAAAAAAATCAAAATAATATGTTTAAGAGGTGGTACTAGAAAATAACCACGTAAATTTGGAAGGTCTCTTTTGTAGGCAACCAATTTAAACTTGGAAGGTCTCATTTATAGACAACCAATTTAAATTTAGAAGGTCTACTTTGTAGGCAACTAATTTACAACCTCTTATAATAGGAGTTTTTAAAATTTTATACATATAAAGTATGAAATATACTTTAAGATACGAAATCTTATTATAAGGTTCTCTTGAATGCTTTGCATATAACACTAAAGGTAATTTCATTCATATATGTGCATATACATGCATGTGAAGATATAACTCTAGTATTTTAGTTCCACATTATGGGCCAAATTCTAATATGCACAAACCCTATGCAGTTACATCTTTAGACATAGAATACGATCTTTTATGCTCATAGACCATGACCTTTTATGCTTACATGTTACATTCAAAACTGTTGTTTAATTTTCTTGTTGCTAAATTGATTCCTCTGTCTATTGAACTCTAAAGGTTCTATTGAGCATATTGCTTTGAACACTAAATGTTATATTAGCGATGTTGGGCTTTAGTTCTTTAAATGTACAACATATTGTGTTCCCAAAGAACCTGGAAGTTATGGCAGACCCTTTGTGCTTTTGTTTTCTGTTCCTTCCTTGATAATATTTGATCATTACAATTTCTACTTGATATGAACGCATATCAAATTTTGTTTAGACATTTAAAATGAAAATGTCTAATTATTATTTTTATCCATTGTTTCTTGATAAGAGACATAAATAACTATGCTAACATGTCTTGATAGTGACTAGAAAGAATTATTTTATAGCTCTTCATCTGACTACATTTATAATGCTTTCTCTTGAGATTTGAGAAAATGATTAGAGCTGATATAAATATACTCTGTCAACTAATATGCCTAGTTACAGGAGATACAATGAATCAATGTCCTGAAAAATCTAATCAAGAGGTATATCTTATAACTTCTATCTATATGATAAATAAAAGTTCAAAATCATTGAAGTTATATTGAAATTAGTCCATCAAATAATAAAAATTGTTGTTAGGTTCCTTTATCCTTATAAGTTCTTTCAAATTAATCCCTACTCTTGCTTCTTGTACTCTTGCCTAGAGAGACTAGTTTTAAAATAACTTAACAAGAAGGGGACCTAATGTCAATTTCAAACAATATGAAGGACTGATTTTAAAATAACTTAAGAAATATATAGAGGACTTGATAAATCTATATAATGCCTACTAGGTAAAGTTGTGATTCTAGACTTTGTAAGGTCTAAAAAGAATCTTGCTGACCCATTAACAAAGGGTCTATCCAGGAGTGTGGTTCTGGATTCATCGAAGGGGATGGTGTTAAGCCCATAGATGAGGTCACTGGCAGCGGCAACCCAACCCTTGTTTGGAGACGTAGTCCCAATGTTGGTTCAATGTAGTAGAAACAAGCTGGACTAGTGACACTTGTGTGGAGCATCGATCTAGATATATTTATATATCATTAAAAAAGCATGTGCTACTTCCCATTCTCTATGATGACGATGCTCTTATGATACAACTGGTTAGGCTGAGTTTAATTTACTCTTAATAAGTCCAGCGTGTGTATTACGGAGGGTATTAAATATCAAGTTGTAGTATTCTTTGAGGACTTACCTACGTTAGAGGAACCGTGATGGCCGTGGTTGGGGGGAGGCTAGGCTAACCCCTAGAAACTCTCATGAGTTGGTTATTGTGAGCATGACCTTTAACGCTCAACCCACTTTGCTCAATAGATGAAAACGTATTGTATGTGTTTTCGTCAATATCTGGTTTAGGGGCCTAATTCAAGGCTTAGTCCATTATGTCCCTCAGGTAGCGATGAACTCGATCACTAAGAAAAAGTTCAAACCCGGAAGCTACCTCTCTAGAATTCACAATACGAAAGGTTGCCCAACCTATATTTGTTTTGTGATTTATTAATTTATTGATTTTTAAGTTTTCAGTCAATATTGCCTTTTAGGGGGGACTGTTGGATATTTTGTTAGAGAAAAGGCAATTTTGCCTTCATGAATAGTAATAAATTTTGTAATCAAAATATATTTTACTTAGCAATTAAAAATGAGCGTAACAGCTATACATTATGGGGAACGTTACGGAAGTTTATGGCGAACGTTACTGTATTAATTACAAGTTTTTGTAATGGCTCTTTCCAACCCCTATATAAACAACCGTATGTTGAACTCAAAAGATATAAGACAAAGCTTTCTTCTCTCCTCTGGTTTTAAAAGAAATTATTTTTCCCATGTCAAATTTTTGTTATTATTTTTATGGGCAATCTTCTTCATTTGAGCTGAAGCTTTGTACTTTCACCCGCGTACAGAGCCCGCCATTTCTGGGGGCTTTTACCGCTAGGGGGAGAGGATCGTCTGCGCCAGGGCGATAGACGGGTCCTCAATCTTCTAGGGTAGTGATTACATGACTGCTCCCATCAGGCCTGAATTTCTTATCTCGTACTTATTTAATTCGGATTTATTTTATGCTGTAATCTTGTTTTACAGTTAATTTCCAACACGAAGTAAATTATTCTAGTCCATTTGTTATGGGCAAAAAAATGAAGAAAACTAAAAAAAGCAGGCAATTTAAGAAGATTTAAAAAAGTTGCATGATTATTTATTTTCCTGAAAAATTCCATGTCGTCAGTGTGGAAAATATTTTCTAGTCGATATTTCCTATTAAAAAAAGTGTTTGCACGACACTATACATGAATCAGATAAGGATGATGTTGTATCCAGGGCAACTTATGCTTTTTAAGCACATGAAAATTATTCTTCCTGCAGCTTAGTACCATATTATTAACAAAAAATACGCACATGTATACTTATAATTAAGTAGTTTAGAACGTGGTGTCGTGTATACGTACACGCATCTAATTATGCTAACGGCGAAACATTTGCTCCCTTTAGAAAACAAATCGAGAGAGTATGCGCTCGTATTGCTTGCGAATTGCAGCATTTGATGTTCTAAGGGCTGCTTGGTTCACATTGTAAAGGACATGAAACTGGTTTTCATGTCTGTAACATTATTACACTTAAGTATGAAGCCAAAAAATTATTACGTTTCCTTAGTTGGATCCATTTGATGATTTATATAAAATGGCCCTTGAAAAGCACCACCATGTCACCAGTTTTATGAAACCCATTTCAGATTTAAAGGCTCTAAAATAGGTCGAAAAGTCAATATTTCATACTCCCTTTAAAGGAGGGAGTATGAGTAAAACTTTCTATGAACAATTTTACCCCTAAATCTTATTTATATTATATATTCTGATTCTAATTAAATTTAATTAAATTAAATTGATGAAATTTACGGCTCATTATTTTATATCCTTTTCCGGTTCATCTCAACATCTCCTTTTTTTATCATGATAACATCATATCTTCACTAAAAATTCAAAATCTCTCTCTCTCTCTCTCTTCTCTTTCAGCACTCAATCTCCTTACCTCTTCATTTAAAAAAATTCAAATACGACTCATCTCCCCATTTCCACCATTTCCACCCAAAATTGACTCTAAAAAATTCCTACTTTGAAATACCAACAACACCTCAAGTATTTCTTCAATAGCACATCGATCTGTATCGAGCCCAATCCATCGTCTATTCCTCCTCCACGTTGCCCCCATCCATTTTATTCTTTCGTGCCGGTTTAATAGTAAGTTTGAACTTTTTCTTAATTTTTTGGAAGATGGAAACCAAGTGAGATTTTATGCTCTCTCGGTTTACCAACTCAGAACTAAATACAGATGCAGCAAGGCGCCAAGATATTTTGGAACCCACCAAATTTTGCTAAATACTTTTTAAGTTTTTGTTGGAATAGTATAATTTATAAACAACCAGACTAGATATAATTTGTGTATAATTTATTAATTAATTTGTACATGTCATATATAGTTATTCAATTTTTCACAGTGTACCAAATATTATTCTTAGTTTATAAGTATATGGACTGTAGAAATGGCGAAAACTTTGGAGAAGATCAGGAAAAATGGAGCTGACAGACATTTAGGTGCTCTCCGGTCAACCATGATCGACCGCGAGCTTTGGCACGGTTGATCGGCAACGTGCGCGACTTAGTACAAATTCTTAATTTTTGGTCGGTCGAACACGACGATTTCTGCGATCGACCGCCAGACACTGTAATTAAAGTTTGGCTTCAGTCGTTCTGTCCGGTCGACCGCGGCGTCAAGTGCAGTCGATCGCCATTCGGGTTTGGGCCTGATTTCATTTTCCTATTTGGTTTGGGTTTGCTATTTGATATAAATTCAAATACACATTTTAGGGTTTCTTTGGAGCAGCCAATGAGTTTTTTTTAGCACAGAAAAAGCGATCTTTTTGAGTTATTGGTTAGGATTATTGTTTGAGAGATTGAGAGCTTTGTTTGTGAGATTAGTTAGTTTGTTTTGAGTGATTTGTAATCTCAGTTTGTACTCTCCTTCGCTATTAGTGAAAACATACCCCCTTCTTATCCCGTGGACGTAGGCAACTTACCAAACCATGTAAAATTGGTTGTGTTTGTGTCGTTATTTTGTATTATTTGGCTTTCTCTCTCGGCGTTTGGTTTGGTTCCTCAAAGCATAACGATTGGTGGCTTCTGTGCACAATAAGTGGTATCAGACCTTGGGCTACGCTTAGGCTAGTTGAAGAAGTAGATCACTTTAGAAGTTCGTTTAGGGCTTCAGTTGGTAATAAAGGTAGGATTTTTACTATTGTGAATTTTGTCTACCATCGTGTGGAGGTGAGATATTTTGGAGGTCCTTGTTACGATTTCAGTTGGAGGTAAAAATCTCTCTTTTAAGTTTGGATCTATTCTTCATTTGTTTCGTATTGGTTTGGTAGTGCTTTGAGAAAGATGGCCGAGAAAGAAGGAGTTGTAGAGGGTACTTCTGGTGTGAAGACCGTCCAAAGTTTGAATATCAACTTTATGAAGATAGACATGGAGAAGTTTAATGACACTAATACTTTTGATCTTTGGAGATGTGAAGTCTTGGATGCACTCAACGCACAAAATTTGGAAGATACATTAGAGTTGGATGGGAAACCTGACGACATTAAGGAAAATGTTTGGAAGAAGATAAATCGAACAACATGTGGTATGATTAGATCTTATTTAACTCAAGATTTAAAATATGATGTGATCAATGAGATTTCAGCAAAGAAGATTTGGGGGATCCTTGAGAGCAAGTATTTAACCAAGAGTATGAAAAATCGTCATTTGGGTACATCCTATACGAACAATACTGATACCACTAATAGGGCAACTTTTTGGTTGAACT
The DNA here is from genome assembly GCA_022839385.1 of Asparagus kiusianus. Lineage (NCBI taxonomy): Eukaryota > Viridiplantae > Streptophyta > Magnoliopsida > Asparagales > Asparagaceae > Asparagus > Asparagus kiusianus. The sequence continues at coordinate 78,723 of BQKN01064382.1, read as the reverse complement.
TCTAAAGAGCCGAAACTCTGCCGGATTGTCACCTCAACTCGGAATTGTGAAGGCTTGAAGCTTGGACACTTGGATTCAGTTCTTGGCGAGCACCCGCACCAAAAAAGGCAGGAATCCGAAAGAGCTTAATCCTCAGATCTACGTCCCTACACTCCGGATCAAAGCTTGGCCTTTGATCCCGAGATTCGAGCGGTCGTTTCCTTGGCGAAACGATCCCTCCCGGCTATTATCTTCTTGGCGAGATAGTACCCGTAATACGTCGTAGATCTGTTTGGATCGAGATCACGCGGTGGTCCACGGCACATAACCCCGGCGCAGGCAAAGAACCCCACAAAGCGAGCGACCGCAAAACAGGAGCTCGCGATCTGTTCAAAGGAAAGTTGTAATTTTTTTGTTTCTTTCTTTATTTCGATCTCCATTGTAACCGGCTCTTATAAAAAGACCGGATATTTGTAAAACGCATAAAGTTGTTTTCAAAGTTTGTAATGGAATCCTCAATGAAGAAGAACACGATTTTCCACGCGAACAATATGGTCATTGGTTTACCTCAGATGGAGGTGTTTGGTTTGTTTCACTTTGGGATCATTGAGAGAGCTATCAGCCGTAGATTTATTAGTGAAGAGTTGTGAACTCTTTTATTGGATTGAGGCCTTCGGATGTCATTTGGGTGAACTACGTAAAAGCTTGATTCCTTGGGCAAGAGGATATGTAGGCAATCATTTTATGATACACCCTATTTGGTGAGTTAATACTGACATTTGGAGATTGTTTGCATTCTCGTTTGGGTTCCCGACTTGTTATGGATTGAGTCTATTTTTGTAGATTTATTTCACTTCATACTGGACACAACAAGTGGGACATTTAGTTTGGTTAGTATTGGCTCAGTTTTGGAAAAACTTATCTAAGGTGAAGAATTGTAGAAACGGCGAAAATATTGGAGAAGATTAGGAAAAATGGAGCTGACAGATATTCGGGTCCTCTTCGGTCGACCGCGAGCTTTGGCATGATCGACCAGCAACGTGCATGACTTAGTACAGATTCTAAATTTTTGGCTGATCGACCGCGATGATTTCGGCGGTCGACCGCCAGACACTGTAATTGAATTTTGGGTTCTGTCGTTTTGTCCGATCGACCGCGGCGTCAAGTGCAGTCGACCGCGATTCGTGTTTGGTCCTGATTTCTTTTTCCTATTTTGTTTGGGTTTGTTGTTTGATATAAATTCAAACACACGTTTTAGCGTTTCCTTGGAGCAGTCAAGGGATTGTTTTGAGCATAGAAAAGAGAGATCTTTCTGGGTTATTGGTTAGGATTATTGTTTGAGAGATTGAGAGCTTTGTTGATGAGATTAGTTAGTTTATTTTGAGTGATTTTTAATCTCAGTTTGTACTCTCCTTCTCTATTATTGAAAACTCATCACGTTCTTGCCCCGTGGATGTAGGCAACTTGTCAAACCACGTAAAATTGGTTGTTTATGTTTGTACCATTATTTTGCATTGTTTGGTTTTCTCTCTCGGCATTTGGTTTGGTTCCTCAAAGCATAATGATTGGTGGCTTCCGCGCACAATATGGACAATGAATTTACATGTCCTATCATACTAGGAATTCTTATGCATAATTGGTTCTTTTGGAATTTTTTTATCTTTTTAAGAAATTCTTGATCTTTTTTGTATAACTTTTTTATATATGAATTCACTATTTGTAATTTTAGTTGTTAAAAGATTGAGCCCCGAACTATGAAAAAGGATGTAGCTTGTGAGGATTCAGTCTAGCCTGTCCTTGTAGACATGTTGAGTTGATCGATTGGTGTCGAGATGATGATTCATATAGGCATAACTCGAGTTGAGACTATATATTTTGTTGGTATATTTGAATATTTTTTGTCGCTATTTTTCTTTTGTATGTGGTTTCATGTAATCATGACTAGATATGTAAAAATATGTATAGTGCTTTTATCTTTTTGTTAGGGATGAAATATACTCTGTAAGTTGAGAATGATAGTATGACTATTGGCTAGGGTCTTTTAGGGCCCTTTTTTGTTAGAAGAAGTATATATGAATTTGTATAGTATTGGTTAATTTAATAGATTTTATATTTATTGTATGAATCTACTTATTGTTTTACTTTTTCGGTAAGTATGTTTGAATATGTTTTGTTTCTGTTTTTCTCTTGTGTGTGAGTTTCATGTAATCATGGCTAAATCTGTAAAAATACTTATAGTGCTATCATCTTTTTGCAGCGGATGAAAGCTACTTTGTAAGTTAGGAATGGTAGTATGGCTGGCTGGGGTCTTTTAGGCTCCATTTCCCCCCTAAAAGAAGTATATTTGAATATGTATGTACGTTGTCTAAAAATTACTACAAATAACTAATCTCTATCAAACACCAATGATGTAAGTTACAACTTGATGGTTTCCAGAAGACTACAATTTGAAAATTTTCACATAGATCGATGAAGGTCACAATCTGACAACCTTCACAATAACCGATGAAAGCTCTAATCAATAGTCTTCACAATCAACAATGAAAGTTACAACCTGACGACTCTCACATATCAAAGAGCTAAAACAAAGATTACAAATCGACGATCTTTGCAACGCTCTGATAAAAAGAATTGACGGTCTCCTCAAATCAAGACGCGGAAGTCTTCCCCGTGTTTCAGCATCAAGACGCGAAGGTCCTCCTCGCATACCAGCATCAAGACGCACCGCGTTCACAGCCAGTGACGCAGTGCAAACGTAGCTCCCATGCACCACGTTCACAGCCGCTGACGCAGAACAAACGTAGCGCCAATTCAACCGTGGACATAGTTCCTTATCAGCCATCGCTGACGTAGCTCAAGCCCATGGACGCAGCTCAAACCTGGTTGCAAACACAACATCGAAATCTGCTAACGCAGCTTCCATCCATTGTCAAACACAGCTTCCGTCCGCTGCCAAACGCAGCTTCCAAGCAGCAAACACAGCTTCCAACAAGTTGCTAATGTAGCTTCCAAATCGCTGTCAAATGCAGCTTCCAAGATGCCAACGCAACTTCCAACAAGCTACCAACGAAGCCTCCAAATGCTGTAAATACAACTTCCAGACGCTGCGTTTGAACGCAGAATTCATACCAGAATGTAATTCTTACATTTCACTCATTCAAACACGAGCTGAACAGTTTCAAAATCATTTCCCACAATCTGAGGGGATCACAACTCCACTCAGTAGTGATTTAAGGGGGGGCAATTACATCCTATTCAACCCCACTTAGGAGTAAATTAAGGGGGCGGTTATGCCCCTTAATCCCCTATAAATAACTAAAAAATCGGTTTAATTGGGGGATTTTTGGATCTTTGAGTATTTTAGAGATCTAGAGATCGGCTCCTTCGGATCATATTCTCGACAACAGATTCTTAGAGCTTTCTTCGTCCTTGGCTTATATAACCAATTACGGTTAAGATCAATCGACTCTTTTATAATAGTTTAAACTCGTTCTAAGTTCCTAAACTCTTTAAGAGTTAATTTCAAACTTGCCACGCAAGTTCTCCTCTACTTCAAATTGAGAGGAATCAACCACGTTCCAATGATGCGAGGTGTTTGGATCGTCAACGAGAGCAAACTCGACACGAGCATTCGAGGGAGGCACTTCATCGCTATCGTGAAGAACCCATAATTAAACAAAGGGAAAAATTTACATCAATTCTCTTCTCTTTTGTAATCAAAAATTCAAATTGTAATCGAGATTGAGAGAGTTGTAAATATTCTTTTTCTAAGCAGTTAGAGGGAATAAATCAAATTCAATGTTTTTGATTTTCTTATTATAAATTTTCCCACAAACAAAAGATGACAACTCCATTGGGGACTAGCTTTTTCACCGATAAAGAAGTGGTGGCATAATCCGACATCAAGCTCGCTGGAACGACTGTCAAAACTCTTATTATAGAGTTCGATCAAGCTAAGTATGAGGAAGTTCTTTCCTTTGGATCCCTTAGCCCCAAGGCTATACGCAAGATCCACAAAGTCTCCAAAGAGACTAAAGCTCCAACTAGTCTAATTGCAGCCGAATCACTCAAGGAAGACCTCTCCTTTGGGCCAGATGGCTCGGACAGCCCCTCCTCTGATGGAGTGGGCTCAACTTCAACCAAACCCACACCAAGATGATGGGTATCGGGTCGCAAGAGGCTTATTGAGGCGACAAACTTGATCAACACAGATGGTAACGTCCCTAAAAAGGCCTTGAAGTAGCCTAAGAAGAACGCCACTCGATGAATGAGGAGATCCCTACGACAAGCACATCTCCAAGAATGATGATCCTCAAGTCAACATGAGCTTCGTGTTTGTGAGCCTAAACACGACCATGTGCTCTGTGTTTTTGCTTCATAACGCAAGTCTGACGTCTATGAGCCCAAATATAGGCTCTGTGTGAATAAGACTGAATGCAGATCTCGGGACTGTGTTTCACCAGCGAGAACCCCGAATACTTTGTGTAGCACAACTAGATTGAGGGGCAGATATAAGAAGTCTATGGATTTAAGGTATCTCAACCAGATTCATGTTCACCAAGAGCCAATCCTATCCAATCATAAGCAGGGGGTCCCAATTCAAACCTCACGATCAGTGAGTAATTCTTCTCGAGTCTTTGTAACAGATTTGAGAGTGTTCATATCGAGAGAAAGACCGATGTAATAAGTCACTCGTTCATTTTAATGTAAACGATTGATTCCTACGATCCTCTTGGGATGACAATGCTGCTCATATGTGACAAATCGCTGGTGTTCGACCAATCAAAGAACGTTTCTTTGCCCAACCAACGATGACGTTCACATAGGAAGAAGAATTTAGAGGATGAATACCTTGGAGTTACTTCAAACATGATCGGCAGAGGGAGATCATCAGTCCCTAGCTCCGATGAGTCAGAGAAAGATTAATCTCCTTGCTTGAATGACCTCTTGAATAGGTCCGATGGTATTTATCAACATACTCGGACTCGAACGAGAGCCATTCCTCCGGTTAACTATAGAAGATTAGCCAGAGGAACTAATTCCGAGAATGAACACTCAGTCATTGCAGAGTCCCAATCATCAAGCTCTTTTGTTGAACATAAGAGCTCCGCCTATATGATGGAAAACCATGAAGATCTCGTGATGTGACTTGATGAGTAGCAAGCCATAATCAAAGTATAGCAAGAGACCATCAATAAACTCCGGATCCCGATGACTCAATATGTCATAGACAGGGCCAATTCTCAGAAGAAAATTCGCCGCTAAGGTAAGAATCTTCCCGAAGAGGAAGAACGTCTTCATCCCAATCCCTCACAAGCAAAGGGAAGGGAAAAGTGGATGATGGTGCTGCTTCTGATCAAGAAGCCCACAACCTGAAATCTTCCTCTGAGGAAGGAATAGAGACGGAGAACGAGCAGAATCTCCAGTCTATCAAAATACAAGAATCGAAAGCCCGTCTTAATGTCATTGCTAACAGAAACAAGCTCCAAGACGAGGGAGTTGATAGACTCTATCCTGCCGAATGGGATGCAGCCCTTTATCCTTCAAAGTTTGAAGTCCCTTCGTTACAAACTTTTAATGGCACAGGATCACCGAATCAATATATCTATCATTTCAAGTCACAGTCTGGGAATGAGATATCAAACAACGTCATACTGGTTCGTTTGTTCATTAGCATCCTCAAGGGGGTTACCTTTGAATGGTTCATGAAACTGCCTGTCGAATGTATCCAAAAGTGGGTGGATCTAGAGAGACTCTTCCTATCAAGATTTTTTAAAGAGGATACAGAAGTCTCCATCCATACCCTTCTCACCACTAAGCAGAAGAAGAGAGAGTCCGTCAAAGTCTTCCTCAAAAGGTTCCGAAGCATAGCTCACAGATGTTCGTTAGGTATGACACAGTCTACCCTAGTAAAGACCTGTCGACACAACTTGCAGACTAACCTTCTAGCACAAATGAGGGTTGCAGAATATCATTCTTGGAGATAACTAATCTCTCAAGGTGAACATGCTTAAAAAATTATTGCCATGGTCAAAGCTGAAGAATAAAATAAGTAGGATCAACCTGAGCAATTGGACCAAGCCCAATCTTCCCAAACAGAAGAGGAAGATACTACGGTTACTAAAGCCAACCCTTTTTAATAGGATGACGGGTCCATCAAAACTATCACTTTAATGATTACCTCTAATAGTCCATTTCCTCCAAATTCCCATCAACTTACCAATCCTCTTCAATAGGATGACCGGTCCACAAAACTATCATGTTAACAGTAACCTCTGATAGTCCATCAATTTGCCAATCATCTTCAATAGGATGGTAGATCTATAAAACTATCACGGTAATAGTTACCTCTGATAGTTTATTTCTTCAAATTCTCCAGTCAATCCTCTTCAATAGGATGATAGGTCTACAAAACTATCATATTAACAATTAGCTCTGATAGTCCATCAATCTGCCAATCCTCTTTAATAGGATGACATGTTCACAAAACTATCACGTTAACATTTAACTCTGATAGTCCATCAATCTGCTAATCCTCTTCAATAGGATGGCGAGTCCACAAAACTATTACATTAATAGTTACCTCTGATAGCCAAACTCTTGAGATAGTGGTCTATCGTGTGATGTGCCTCTATTCTAATCATAGTCGTTATACTCCAATGTCACTGGACGACTTGATGGATAGTAGCCCACTAGGCGATGTGTCATGTCTACCCCATTTTCCCTGCACTTGTTCAAGACTGGGGATTAGTTTATTTATTATCCACTGGATTATGAGTAATAAAGTTTCTAAGTTGTCATGTTCAATAGAATACCTCTGTCAATCACAAAATTCACAAAAAATCGTCGGGTTGACATTACACTTCTGACGATTAACATCCCCATGGAGTATGAATTCAGCTTGCATTACTCCTAATTTATTACGTTAACAATATACCTCTGATAATCAACTTATCAATCCTTGTCAATAAGATGATATTTCCTCAAAATTGCTCAAATCGCAATCTTCCCCAGCAAGACGTTAAGTCTTCAAAATCTTATTCAAATCACAAGTACATTCTCTTATCATGTTAACATCATACCTCTGACAATCATCTCTATCACGTTAATATCATATCTCTGACAAAGTCCACTTATCAATCCTCTTCAATAGGATGATAAGTCCTTAAAGTTATTCCAATCGTAACAAACTCATGTCATGTTAATATTACATCTCTGACAATCCACTTATCAATCCTCTTCAATAGGATGATAAGTCCATAAAGTTGCTTCGATAACAACAAATTCCTATCACATTAATATAACATCTCCGACGATCAACTTATCGACTCTCTTCAATAGAGCGATAGGTCCAAAATCTTGTCACGTTAACAAAACACCTCTGACATTCAACTTATCGACTCTCTTTAATAGAGCGATAGGTCCACATACCCGTCACGTTAACAATATACCTCTGACGACCAAATTACCTTATCGATTCTCTTCAATGGAACGATAGGCCCATAAAATACGATTAGGTTAATATCACACTTCTAACAGTCAAACCCTCCTAATGAACTTGTTAATCCTTTTTCAACAAGAATAGCAAGTTTTTATTATAAAATCTCTAGCAGACTAAAGATTTTCTTAAATTATCTTTGTGATACTAAAGAAAATTTATGAATTTTACTCTAAGTGAAAATTCATGCCAAGTTAACACTACACCTCTGACAGTTCTAACTTTCTTTCACTGTTTCAAGTAAAAACATAACATAGGAAGAAACAACGACAAAGCCCACATATTCAACATCGTGGCAGGTTATTATTAATAATACCAAAATCCATGCCTTACACGTATGAGGGACTTTATCTTGATCCCTAAATAGAGATAAGTCTGCATCTAACATATGCTGTCGGTTAGCGCATTTTCGTAAAAATGGCAAAGCCCACGTATTCAACATCATAGAAGGTTGTTATTAATAACACCGAAATCCATACCTTATATTCATGGGAGACTTTATCTCGATTCCTAAATAGAGATAAGTCTACATCTAACACATGCTGCTGGATAGCTCATTCCTGTAATAATAGCGAAGTCTACGTATTCAACATCGTAGCATCAAAAATCAATGTCTATCACACGTGGGGGACTTTATCTCGATCCCTAATTAGAGATAAATCTACGCCTAACACGCATTGCTGGGTAGTTCATTCCTGTGAAATTGATCAAGTTTATGTATTCGACATCCTAGCACTAAGTCTAAGAGAGTTTATTCATTTAGCACAACGTTACATGTGAAACGGACTTAGATAATCCACATGCTAGCCCGACTTAAACGGTAGTCGGTAAAGGCTTATCAAATCCGTTGATGGCTGAGGATTTTTCAAAAATCCTATGAATATTTGCGGACCTATCAGCTGAATGGATGTGAGCCATGACGTAACATTTGAGAGCTTCTGATCGTGATTAGCTTGTACTGTCGCTATAATTTCTCTTCGAAGCTCTGGTCCTATGTGGTAAATCTTTTCAACCAAGATGCCTTCGAAGCGGGTGCAGAGAATAACTCCTTATGACAAGGAATTAACAGCTCTAAGATCAAAGTTGAGATCCAAAGTATTCTAAAAATTCGTCCTAGTCAACCGCGAACTTTTAAAAACTTCGGAGGGGGTTCTGTAGGCTGTCTAAAAATTACTATAGATAGCTGATCCCCATCAAATACCGATGATAGAAGTTATAATTTGACGGTTTCCAGAAGACTATAATTTAAAGACTTTCACGTAGATCGATGAAGGTTATAATTTGATGACCTTCACAATAACTGATGAAAGCTCTGATCAATAGTCTTCACAATCAACAGCGAGAGTTACAACCTGATGACTCTCATATATCAAAGAGCTAAATCAAAGATTACAAAACGACGATCTTTGTAACATTCTGATAAAAAGAGACTACAAATTGACGGTCTCATCAAATCAAGACGCAGAAGTCTTCCTCGCGTATCAGCATCAAGACGCGGAGATCCTCCCCATGTACCAGCATCAAGACGCACCATGTTCACAGCCACTGACACAATGCAAACGCAGCTCCCACACACCGCTTACACAATCACTGACGCAAAACAAACGCAATGCCAATTCAACCGCGGATGCAGTTCCTTATTAGTCATCACTGACGTAGCTCAAGCCCACGGACGTAGCTCAAACCTGGCCACAAACGTAGCCTCCGAAAAGTACTAACGCAACTTCCATCTACTATCAAATGTAACTTCCAAGCTGCCAAACGTAGCTTCCAACAAGCTGCTAAAGCAGCTTCCAAATCACTGCCAAACGCAGCTTCTAAGCTGCCAACGCAGCCTTCAAATGCTACAAATACAGCTTGCAGACGCTGTGTTTGAATGCAGAATTCATGCCAGAACATAATTCTTGCATTTGACTCATTCAAACATGAGCTGAACGATTTTAAAACCGTTTTCCACGATCTGAGGGGATCACAACTCCACTCAGGAGTTATTTAAGGATGGGCGGTTACATCCCATTCAGCGCCACTTAGGAGCGAATTAAGGAGGTGGTTACACCCCTTAATCCCCTATAAATAACTAAAAAATCAGTTTCATTAGGGGTTTTTTGGATCTTTGAGTATTTTGGAGATCTAGAGATCGGCTCCTTCGGATCATCTTCTCGACAACAGATTCTTGGAGCTTTCTTCGTCCTTGGCTTATCTAACCAATTACGGTTAAGATCAATCGACTCTTTTATAAGAGTTTAAACTCGTTCTGAGTCCTAAACTCGTTAAGAGTTAATTTTAAACTTGCCACGCAAGTTCTTCTCTACGTCAAATTAAGAGGAATCAACCACGTTCCAACGACACGATGTGTTCGGATCGTCAACGGAGAGCAAACTCGATACGAGCATTCGAGGGAAGCACTCCATCGCTATCGTGAATAACCCAGAATTAAACAAAGGGGAGAATCTATATCAATTCTCTTCTCTTTTATAATCAGAAATTCAAATCGTAATCAAGATTGAGAGAGTTGTAAATATTCTTTTTCTAAGTAGTTAGAGGGAATAAATCAAATTTAATTCTTTCAATTTTCTTATTGTAAATTTTCCCACAAACAATGTATCATATTGGTTAATTTAATGGATCATATTTAGTGCATGAATCTACTTATTATTTTATATGCTAATTTTTTATAGTGCCGTGTAGTTTACTTGAGAATAAAGTACCACAATTTAATATTAAATCAATGATAGAGTTTGGTTAAAAAGGATGCAAAAGTGGTCTTAATATTCCCAATTTACTTGTTTTCTATTAATTGGAAATATAATAAAAGTAGTTTTAGAATAAGCTCATTTTGGCACTAAAAATTTCAATAATGATGATTAATAGCTTATAAGTCTAAGTTAATGGATACGGCTAATAAGTTTTGTGTGTTTGCATAAGATAACAATATAAAAAAATTTAGAATCTTAATGAGATCACCCTATTTTAATGATTTTTAACTACTAAAATTTTATTTGTTCTCTGATTCATGGGCAATGCTTAACTCCTATTTGATCGATCAATTGATAAAGGTATTGTAGGCTGTCTAAAAATTACAATAGATAGCTTATCCCCTATCAAATACCGATGATGGAAGTTACAATCTGACAACTTCCAAAAGGCTACAATTTGAGAACTTTCACGTAGAATGTTACAATCTGACGACCTTCACAACAACTAATGAAAGCCCCAATTCAACAACCTTCACAATCAACATCGGGAGTTACAATCTGACGACTCTCATATTTTCAAGGAGCCAAGACGAAGGTTACAAGGTGACGATCTGTGCAAAGCTCTAGCAAACGAGACTACAAATTGACGGTCTCTTCATATTTAGAGCGCAGATATCTCTCAAACCGTAAGGAATTTGGCAAAACGGAGGAAGCGAACCGAAGCCTTTGGCTCGGTTCGGATGGCTACGTCTCGTCGAGATAGCCGATTTTCATGCATAATTCGTCCAATTCCGATTTACGATTTGAAAATTATGACCTGTTCTTCATAGCAAGTTATGTTCTGAAGTCCGTCTACAAGATCGGACTTCGTCAGAACATTGGACTTAGCCTGAAGCTCGTCAAGCCCGCCTAAGGTCCGCCTCTGCATTACAGAGTCAAAACACACAGGTCGAACCAGCGTTATAACCTCAAAACGCAGAGTTTATCCTTGTGATATAACATCAAAACGCATAGTTACGGCCTAACTCTGCGTTTTCAGCCTAAAACACAGAGTTAATCCTTTAAACAGCACGACCTGTGTGTTTTCAGCCTTTAAACAGGCCCAACTATGTGTTTTCAGCCTAAAACGCAGAGTTAATCTCTAAAACAGCACGACCTGTGTGTTAACAAGCCCAACTGTGTGTTTTCAGCCTAAAACGCAGAGTTAATCTCTAAAACAGCACGACCTGTGCGTTAACAGGCCCAACTGTGCGTTTTCAGCCTAAAACACAGAGTTAATCTCTAAAACAGCACGACCTGTGCGTTAACAGGCCCAACCGTGCGTTTTTAGCCTAAAAACACAGAGTTAATCTCTAAAACAGCACGACCTGTGCGTTTTAGGGCCTAACTCCGCGTTTCAGGTCCAGAAACGCACAGTTCGGGCCCAGAACGCTGTTTTCAGCGTTTTGACCCGTTCAAAGCACTAACAGAACGGTTTCAAAACCGTTTTCCCACGATTTAGGGAGCTGTTTAAGAGGGGGCGGTTACACCCACTCAGCCCATTGAGGAGCGGATTAAGGGGGCAGTTAGCACCCGTAACCCCCTATAAATATCAGAAACTCAATTGAGTTAAAGGATCGGATTTTTTCTCATCAACAAGGAGAAGTTCGGTCAAGAGGCTGGCTTTTTGGACCTGAGGATTGGCAGGAAAGAAGAGATTCGTCCTTCGACTGGAGCTTTGGAGATCGGCAACCAGAGCTTCTTCATCCTTGGCTACTAACCGAATTTTCGGTTTAAATCAACTCTTTTGTTCGGAGTTAAACTCGATCTGAGTTATCAACTCATCAAGAGTTTCAAACTTGCCACGCAAGTTCTCCACAGCGTCAAATCGTGAGGAGAAGATATCGTTCCAGTGAATCAAGACCTTCGGATCGTCAACGGAGAGCAAGCTCGACGCGAGCATTCGAGGGAGGCACTCCATCGCCACCGTGAAGAACCCAGTTTTAAACAAAGGGGAGAATCAAATTCATTCTCCTCTCTTTTGTAATCGGAATCCAAATTGTAATCGATTTTGAGAGAATACAAGTCAAATTTTCTTTCGTTTCTTTTACATCAAATTTCCAACAAACAGGTATAATATACAGTGTGTTACCATTTCATTTATTTTTTTATATTCTTATAGTACAAACCCTTTTATACATAAATTTTATCAACATTTATTTTCATCATTTGTAATCATTTATTTTTTCAAAAAAATTCATTTATCTTTTTATACTTAAGCTTTATGGTTTCTTTACATTTTTCATTCATGCAGATTTTTTGAGTGCATATGGGTAATTATAAACTGTTATGATTTCTATTTATGTTTTTGTTAATTATTAGAAGAACATGGTATTTAGATCTGTTATTGCATGAATGGATATTCAAAAACACTCTCCAGGGTTTTTTACAAGTGTTGATCTTACCATTTATAAAAGTATGACTACCAAGAAGCATATCTTGGCACATAAGCATTCAAACCACAAAGAAATTCATTCACAAAGTAGTTTTAGTTGTTTTATATATTGAGAGCACTGTAAAATATACATGTAGAATAACTTTATAAAGTTAGTTTGTTCTATGAAAAATTAAAACGACAACTAACATAAACAAAAAAAAATCACTATAAATGTGTCCAAAAATATTTTTACAAAGAATTATGGTTTTAGTAAAATTAATTATAAGTTTAAATCTAGAATTTTAATAACAAAATTATAAGAAAGGGAAATTTTTGCAAAATTTTAGAAGAGGCCAAAAATTCAAAAATGTTATTTCTAAGTCCATAAAATAAATAACATTGTTTATAAAATTTAGGTAGTCTTATAAATTCCAAATAATTATTTTGAAGCCAAAATGTAGTGTTTAATAAAACACACATCTTTAGATTTATTATTTAACCCCTATTTCAATCAATATTCTTTTTCTATTAGAAAATCCTTAAAATGGTGTAAACCAATAGTTTTTTTTCAAATGATTAGAAAGTTACTAGGAATGATTATTCATTTTATTGAATTAAAAAATTTAAGTATGTTGTATAATTATAGATTCGTTGATGATAAAGCTACCGGGAGTACATTTCTCCAAGCAATTGAGAGATATTATTCAAGTGAGTAAATATCATCTTGTTACTTATTATAAATATTTAATAAAAATGTATCAAGTATATGTATTGCTAAAAAAGTATGGAATCAATTAGATTGATAATAGTAGAATATCCATTCATTTAATTACAAATTCTATGCACTCTCGGCCTCAAAATTCAATAACAGCGAATCAATCAAATGACCATTCATTCTAATTCACATGGATTTACTTAACAGTTTCAATTAATTTTACTTTTAATTTGCATACTAACATTTTTAACACTCAAACCTCTTCCAAATGCTTAATTCTAGATCTTTAACCGCGCCCCCCCCCCGGGCGCGTTGGGGGGTAGTGGTTTTCATAAAATGAATTCAAAACCTAAACAAGCGATAGTACTAGTTCATCAGATGGATTGTTTATTATTTATAATGTTATTAAAATACTCTAAACTTTTATTATTTTCCATGAAGGTAAGAGTTTGAAACCAGCAAGATTATACCCAAAGACATCTGAAAAGTTTTAATATATTTTAAACTATTTGCCAACCTAATTATAGTAAATTAAAAACTCAAAATAATAACCACGTGCAACGCACGTGCATCTCACCTGGTAGGAAGAAATAAACGACCACTTGGATATCTTTTCATAGAACTTTACTTTCCAATGACGTTTCCTAAAAAAATATGAGAACGGGGAAAAACTATTTCATGAAAACTTGTTTTCCTCTTTTTAAATTCTAATCCCAACTAGAGAAAATGCGGAAAACCATTTCAAGGATTTGTTTCATTATGAACCAAACATGAAAAAGTCTATTCCAAGTAAATGACTAAAACATCTTTAAAAAGGGTTTTAGGTCATGAAATTTGACAGAAAGTAGAATGAGAGTTGCCTATATGCCCTTCTTATTCTTTCAATTAAGTGAAAACATCCCCAACCACTTATGAATTTCTCATAAGGCCCTAGAGTTCCTAGTTATATCCTAAACTATTACATCTGTCCCTTCGTATTCTTTCAATTATTTTCAGTGCCTATACGCCGCCTAAACTATTGAATTAGGTATATGCTTACCCCTTAACTATTTGGTCCCTCCTTGCCCCCTGAACCATCACTTTCTTCTCATAATTTTAATTAAATATCACGAAGTAATAAACCTAAGGTGAAACTAGCTACTGAATTTTATAATTTAAGGTGTTAGTCTGTTCAAGTTTACTAGTTCAGGAAGTAATGTGGAATTGAAATTTGTTCAATGGATAAGTAGGAATCTAATTTAATAGTCTTAGAGAGCAAATTGAGACAAAACATACCTCAGGAAATACCAATGGACAAATTTAATAGTTCACGGGGCAAGTTAGGACTGAAACATTGTCATGAAAAGAAGAAAAATATTTTTATTTTTTAACAAAAATTTTAATCACCGTGGAGATATATTTTCATATTTGACCCAAATATCTGGAATCTTTTATGTTCTGTAGAGTAACTAAGCTCATTTGATTTAAAAGGGTAACTCCCAAAAAAACCTCTCAAGTTTTGGTATTTGTGAAATAAACGCTTTAAATTTTCAAAAGATCACAAAACTTTTGTTAATTTTTGTCAGAAAACGCCCAACCTGACAATGTTACTTTACATCTAACATTGGAAAGCCTACTTTAGTATTTCCAAAAAAAACCTCCTTAACTTTAAATATGTCACAAAATTTTCTTTAAATTCCAACCCCCCCCCCCAAAAAAAAAAAACAAACCTCCAAACTAACGCCGTTAGGAGGGACGTCGGAAAATTATTTAAAGTTGACGGGGGTTATCTAAGAACCCGTAAACTTAAAAGGGGATTTATGACATTTTAAAAGTTTGAGCCAACCGGAGCCAAACTCGGTTACGATTTTTGGTGTCATTTGAGGTGATCTACTACCCCCGACGTTGATGGCTCAATGTGTCTTCTTTCTTGCCACGTCACCCGCAGCCATCAATCATTGTCATGGACATTGCGGGACCCACATGCTCTGCCGTTGCCATGGAGGGATGACGGTTTCATAGGGTGATCGTCCACACAAATTTATGGTGTTTCGTCCACTGTGTTAATCCTATTCTTAGTCAATTTATTTATGTAAACTTCTTTGTATTTAATCCATAAATAAATGACCAAAACCATTGAATAGTTTCTCAACAAAATTAGACTCTGTATTTTGTATTGATTTTATTACAACCCTTCTTTAAAACACGACAATTGGGAAATTATGTTGAGATAAATTTGACAGAATCAATGGGGCCCGTAGAGATTTGATGATTTAATTACAACCTTTATATTGTCTTTTAATATCTACCTTCTTTTGTAATTATTTGATACATTTTTTGGGTTGAGTTTTTTACATTGATTAGTTTTTTTTATTTTTGTTTGCTCTAGATGACCACTTTCTGGATCGTGATATTTTAAGCATGTTAAGCACAAGCTAGAACTTTGGCCTCCATTATATTGTGTCAAAATGGTATAAAATTAACCATCTTCAATGTTTAGTATTAATGAGACATGTTATGCGTTCTTTTTTTTTCCTTCAAACTAAAGACCAATCTTGTTATAGATCTGCTTAGCTCTCCATTTAAGTAAACAAATGGGGCCCTCCTTTGGCTTAAAGCGAGGTCCAACTATTCACATTCCCAAACAGTAACTTTAGGGGTGTGTGAAGACTAAATTGCCCTTCTCCCACTAACAACAATAGGGGTGTGTGAGGACTAAATTGCCCTTCTCCCACTGACAACAAAAGGGCATTTTCGGCAATCCAACTCCCAAAATTACTGTTTGGGAGTGGATATAGCAAACGTGCTTAAAGCGTATATCCTTTAGATAAAAAGGGCACAAAGACTTTCTTGTTTAGGGGTTGTTTGGTTGGTAAAAATAATATGATGAAATAGGTTTCCAGCTCTAACACAATGACAGTAAGAAATCTAGGTCCAATTAAATTTTCTAATCTTCAGTTTTGGTTCAACCTAAAATTTGAAGAAATTTTTAGAGAAATCACATGCCAGCTCAGAAAAACGGAAAAACATATATATATTTCCCAGGTATAAGCTAGGAATTGGGACGAAGGAGAACTAGATTATCAATATTTTTTTCCAGCTCGACTGCGGGGATGATCTGGGAAACAGCGGGAACAAAAAGGTCATTGTTATTATCACTTGTTGGATAGCAGGTTCCTAATATGTTTCTTAATTTGTTTTACTAACAGGTTATTGAGATTTCTAATCTGTTTTGGTAACATGATTCCAAATCTATTTTGGTAACAGGTTATTAGGATTCCTAATCTGTTTGGTTTTTGGGTTTAGAATTCCTATTATGTTTTTAATTATAGGATTTCTATATATATATGGAACGATTGGAAGAGAGAATTGAGCAGCGAAGGGGATATTTGGAGCAGAAAAGATGTATTTTCTGAGCTATTGGTTAGGGTTTTGTTTGGAGAGAATTAGAGCTTTGTTGGTGAGATTAATTGGTGAGTTTGTGTGATTTTGTAATCTCAGTTTGTACTCTTCTTCTCTATTAGTGAAAACCACATTCCCCTCTTGCCCCGTGGACGTAGACAACTTGCTAAACCACGTTAAAATTGGTTGTTTGTGTTCGTGCCGTTATTTTGAATTATTTGTGGCCTTCCCTCTCGGCGATTGTTTGGTTTCTTGAAGCACATCGGTTGTTCGGATTTCACCGCGCACAACATCACCTCCTTATCTCTCTCCTTCCCTCTTTATTTTTTTCGGCCTCTCTCCTTCCATCCTTCCACCGCCTCTCTCCGCCAAAAAAAACTAAGGGAAAATAGTTGGATTTGATTTTCACTCCTTTGTTGATCCTACGTCAATCCCTCTTCTACTGTCAATCTTCTCTTGCTACTTCACCAAGAAACCCAAGCTTTGTTTGGGCTAAATAATTGGCTATTTCATCGATAAAGCATCTTCAAATCTAGGTTATTTAGTTCGACGGTCTTCTATTTGGGTTATTTTAGAGGTTCATTCATTGTTTTGCCTTCTTGATTGCTTAATCCCTCTAAGATCTAACTGATTTGGGGCTAATCCATATGGAAAACCTCACTAAGCTACTTTCAAAAATCTCTGAAGGTAATTTTGTTAATAATTTTGTTTTTTCTTTATTTTTTAATAGTAAGTTTTTACATTTACATGCAAAAGCTACTTCTTTTTAATCTCCACAATAGTTATTTGCAATGAAAAACTTCTTCTGTTTTAAATTCCCAGAGTGGACCAACAGAGAAAACATGCATTATTTTGTTTACTAAATTTTAATTATTCTGCAATTCATGTAAAATTTATTGCTTTTAATGTATTAGAATGTAGCAATATTACTTTCTCAAGTATGTGTGAATTTCCTTTTGTAAATTGTTGTTAATAGTGACTAGTTTTTGAGATTTTAAATTGGTGCTTGGATAATTCTATTACAATACCTACATTATTTTAAGTTCCCTTGCAAATAATAGACATAAGTTTTAACTAAAATTTTGAATTATATACATCTTATCAGAGTAGACTACACTTACAATAAAAAATGTATCATGCAAAGGTCAGACGAGGAAAATGATAGAAAGACAGTAGATCTGTGACTTGCAATTGATATGAAAATGATAGTTGTATTGCTATAAATTTTACTGATGAATGTCACTTTAGTATGATTTTAGATTTTTGATATAGCTTAATCTTAAATTTCAAATATCAGCATTAATGTATGTAATTTCATTAGGACTTTTATGTAAGTTTTTATTACTGGGTACATTAAGTATAATTTTTATTGATCATTCGATAATGTGTAGCAATTAGCTTTCAATTATTTTGTAGAGATAGGATTATAAATATAAGTAGATTCCTATAAAACATTTTTCATATGTTTAACAAAAATTTTATGTCCTGAATGTGCATCTCGTTGTGTATTATCTTATAAATATGCAAAAAGTTAATGATCATACTCCCTTTAAAAGCACGAGTTCAGGAAAATCTTTCGGTAGACAAAAATACTCTTTGAATTCAAATATTATTCCATTAAGAGTAAGTTGATAAATTGATGTTTTTTATTGGATATACATAGTATGAAGATAATGACACAATTTAAATTAAAATATAAATCTAAATAAAATTATTAAATGCTAAATTTATAAATGTCTACAAAATGAAGGGCATGAATGCAAAAACTAAATAAATTAATAAGATAAATAATGTCTACACCAAAGGTCAAACTCGAAAACAACGTAGACCTACAAATGTACATAATATGGATGAGATATTTACAAAATCCACCAAACAAATTAAAGAGACAAAAGCCATTCTCAAAATTATAAAAAAAATTAAGGAAAACAAAAAATCATACTCCCTTTAAAAGTACGAGTTTTGAAAAAGCTTTCCATAGTCAAAATTACATTGTGCTATTTTAAATATTTAATTTAATTTATAATCTATACTAATAATCCTATTCTAATACCCCATGAACTATCTATATCTCAGCAATTTAAATAAAATTAATAAAATATATAAAACATCTCTGTAGTATGAATTTATTACATGGAGCATTACAAAAAAAGCAAAAAATTATAAATATTAGACAAAACACTCTCAAATTTTAAAATTATACAAAATAAAAAACTAAAAATTTAGAACTTGGCAAACAAAAGAGTAATTGTGTGATATTCTTTCATTAAGATATATAAATATAACTTACAATTTCAGGTTTACTATCCCTTTTCAGAATCTAAAAATAGTCAAATTGATTGTGGTAAAAAATAGTAATAATAACCGATTCAAATATCCAGTTAAATTATAAAAAATTTAAAAAATATGTGATAGACTAAAGATTAACGTTATTGTATAAACTAAAGTAATTGTATATAATTTTATCAATATATTAGAATAGTAAAAATACATAAGTATTATTAATTGATAGAAGAATAAATCGCTAAAAACTAATAAAAGACTATAATATAATAGCTTAACATTAATTGATTATAATTTATAAATATTGATCTCTAATGGTAATAATATTTATTAGGTAAAAAAATTATAAAGATTTATGTATGGAGAACTATTAGAAAATTTAGAGATATCCTTTAAAAGAATCAAGCGGTCTTTATTTCAAATGGAATTCGAAAAGTCCATGAATCACTTCATTTAACGCTGGTATAAGTTATATTTATTAAAAAACACTAACTGAATACCCCCTAAAGAATATATTGAACAACTTTGTTCCCGTCAAAGAAACATTCTTCATGGAAGATAAAAGAAAAATTACTATATCATGACTCTGCGTAAGCAAAAAAATATATAAAATCGCCCTTTTTTTTTCTTAAGCACGAGTTTTGAAAAAAATTTCCATAGTCAAAATTACCCTGTACTATTTTAAATATTTAATTTAAGTTATAATCTATACTAATCATCCTATCTTAAATACCCCATGAACTATCTATAGCTTAATAATTTAAATAATATTAATAAAATATATAAAACATCTTTATAGTATCAGTTTATGACATGAAGTATTACAAAAAAAGAGTAAAAAGTTTTATAAATTAGACAAAACACTCTCAAAAGTTTAAAATTATACAAAATAAAAAGCTAAAAATTTAGAACTTGGCAAAGAAAAGAGTAATTTTGTAATATTCTTTCATTAGGATATATAAATATAACTTGCAATTTAGGGGTTTACTATCCCTTTTCAGAATATGAAAATAGTCAAGTTGATACTGGTAAAAAATAATAATAATAACAAAATATAAATATCCAGTTAAATATTAAAAATTTTAAAAAATATATGATAGATTAAAATTAATGTTATTGTATAAATTAAAGTAACTACAAATAATTTTACCAATATGTTAGAATAGCAAAAATACATAAGTATCATTAATTGATAGAATACTAAATCGTAAAAAATTGATAAAAGACTATAATATAAAATCTTAACATTAATTGATTATGATTTATAAATATTGGTCTCTAATGGTAATAATATTTATTAGGTAAAAAATATAAAGATTTATGTATGGAGAACTATTAGAAAATTTAGAGATATCCTTTAAAAGAGTCAAGCGTTTTTCATTTCAAATGGAATTCGGAACGTCCATGAATCACTGCAATTAACACTAACAAAGGTTATATTTATCAAAGAAACACTGAATGAATACCCCCTGAAGAATATATTGAACAACTTTGTTCCCATCAAAGAAACATTCTTCATGGAAGATAAAAGAAAAAAAATACTATGTCATGACTCTGCGTAAGCAAAAAATATAAAATCACCCTTTTTTTCTTATATAGTATCAAGACCCTACGTGTGACTTTATTTAGGAGTATGATTACTAACGAAGGATCAATTCTTAGAGACACAATCAAGGATAATGATGTAATACTAATAGAATTCAAGATATCTAAATATGAAGGTAGTATATTTTATTAGTAAAATTCTTATTAAATGTCACTAAATATAAAATTTACCTTATATCTATCTCAAATTTATAGAGGAGATATGCATGTCATCGTAAATTGCATCAATAATATATATCAATCCAAAGATGCAACTTACTAAAGAAATAAGAGAATAGTAAGTAAATCAAGCAAACATCCATATAACACCGTAAAAAAAAATATTACATTTTAAAGCTAATATGCAACGCTCTTTTAGAGTAAGCTACCAAGACAAAAGTATCTCATTAAGGCTCTTTATAAATGCAATAGAAATTCAAATTACTAATATATACATTCATTATAATATTCGAAAGGGGTATGATATTAGAAAACCTACTCTAAAATTCATACAATTAAACCTAAGAATAATTACCAATACACAGACATACTATCACACCTTTAAGGCAACGATAATTACCATTTATAATAGAGTTGAGCAGTGGTTCTATGTTTGCAAAGGTTACAATAAAAAAGTGGATAGAGATGTTAATAATAAGTGTCTGGATGATAAATGTTGTAAAATCACCGATGATTTAGTGCCAATGTTAAGTGATACCCCTTCTTAAAATAAATATATTAAAATTAAATATTGTTATTATAATCTAAAATAAATTGACAATAAAAAATATAATGTATTTAGTTCAGATCTTCATGGAAAATGACACAGACAGAGCAAATATAACATTATGACACAACAAAAAAAATCTTATTGGATGTACAACAGAAGAATTCATTGCAGAGAAAAAAGATGTAGGTCCTAACTTTATTTAAGTAATAAATTAAAAGGACAAAAAATTTCATATATATAAAATTAATATTTATTCTTATTAAAATAGGAAACAATTAACGTCTGCATTGTTAGAAGTTTGTGTTGAACATAAGAAATATATTCAACTTCTTTGTGAATTTTAATGAGAAGACAAAAGATGAATGAGCTCAAAGAAAGATAACATGCTCGAATCTCATATCACAATCGATGTAGACGATGAAGACACTACTCTAAAATTGCCCAGGAAAAAGGTAAAGATGAAGAAGGATTGATCTCAACTCAATGTAT
>BQKN01064382.1:0-40841 GCA_022839385.1 Asparagus kiusianus | reverse complement strand
TATATATATATATATATATATATATATATATAATAAAGTATGAATGAGCTGTAAACATGAAATAAAAACTATTATAACAAAGTTTGATGAAAAATCGTTTATATGATAGAAAACGTCAAATATGTGTTGTGTTTACATATTAAGCTAAAATATAAACATACGATATATGTAAGCAAACTACTCTTATACCTAGGTGAATGCACACACATGAAACTTGAATCTTTAACTCTTGATTGTCGTGTGTTGAATTACCTGAAAAGAGAAAAACCAAACAACGAAAACTAGAAAACATATTAGCTATAAATTGTTTGACAAATCATCATCAAAACTATAGGGCCAACAGTCTCCCCTTTTTTGATGATGGCAAATAATTTATTTAATGGTATAAAATACATATTGATAAACCAAATAAACCAAACATCTACAACATGAATAAACCATATTAACATGAATATGAATAAACCATTAAACTGAACATCAATATGTAGATTTTCTCCTCCTTTTGACAACATCAAAAAGGGAAAATGAATAAATATATAGGAGCAACGCTCCCCCTACATTCAAGCACAGATAATAAACAAATATATGGCGGCTCCCCCTGTCAATTTGCATAAATGACATAACAAAAAGAACATATATATATGGGAGCTACACATCCATAAGCATCCATAACCAATATAACAAGCTATTAAGACCATAAACACAGGAATCAAAAGTCAAACCAAACTTTTAACACAAATCATCCTTAAATAGCATGTTTTCACAATACATAGTTCATAGAGATAGTCATAAGCTATCACAAGCACAATAAACAGAAATAGTTCCACGATATCACATAATTTTTAAACACAAAGTGTAGAGTTATTACAACTCAAAATAAAACATAAGTATCCAGTTTTAGTTCAACAAAACCAAACATAAACTCAACAACATCAAGAGTCAATCATCACCATCGTCAGATGCAGATCCGGAGCCAGATCCCGAACCAGAAGCAGATCCTTCATCAGAGTCCTCTCCTGAACCAGAGTCAGAGCTAGAAGAGGATCCGGAATCCCAAGAGACTAACGCTGTTAACTAAGAATAGTCCTAACGTCATTCTGAATACTTGAGACCTGAGTCTCAAGACGGTCCAGTCGGGCACAAACATCAGAAGCTGAAACAGAAGAAGAAGCTCTAGAGCGAGATCGGGAGGATGATGGATTGGTAGGATCAGATAAGGAGTCTAAAATTTGCATACGGGAGAGAGAAACTCTATCAAAATATTCCTTACTTGGGTTAACTTTGGGTTCATTGGTCAGAGCAACACCGAAGTGTTGGAGAATAAGTGTGATGAAGCAACCAAAGGGTAAAAACTTGTAATGCTTACATGCCATGTTTTTAAGGAAAACATTTGCCCAATTCACTTTTATCTAGGCAAAAATAGCATATACAACATTGACTTTATCAGGAGCAAAATGATCAAAACTATCGGTCTTAGGAATAAGATTCTGAGCAATAATACGAGCAATGATTTTAGCAGTGGGATTAAGTAATTTGTTGTTCATAGGGTAGGTGCAACCAGGTTTAAATATAGAATCGTTCACAGCCTGATCGGTGTGTCCGATAGACATGAGCTCAACATCACTTGACGGGATCTTAAGGATTCCCATAAGTTCATTAGCAGAAAATGAAATAGGAACATTCTTAACAGATGTACTGATGGTTTGAAGACCATCAACAGAAGTGGTGACAGACAGATTTGCATAAAACAAATAGACGAGTAATGGATAATAAGGAACTTTACGCTGCTCGTCTAACAGTTTATGCAAACCAACAGCAGAAAGGATCTCATGAATATTATAAATGGCTAATTCCTCATACTTAATATATCTACCAGATAGAATTTTCAACTTACAAAGCTCCCTATATTTTTTAACTAGGGGTTTGAACAGTAGAAAATCCTCATAATTAGAAGCAATAGATGAAGATGATGAACCAAAATATGGCTTAGATCTCTTTCTAGGAGGCATTATATCAGATAGAATCAACTAGGGTTTGGCAGATACAAATAAGACAGCAATAGAAACCCTAGAAATAAGCAATGAAACCCTAATAGAGAATGGAAACAAAAACAATGAGAGGAGTGATTACCCAACTGAGATTGATGAAGAGAGTTGGTCGTGGTCGATCGATGGAGAACTGCGGGCGACCGTGAGGGGAAAATGACAGAATTTGGGGAAATATTTTGAATAGGGGAAGATGAGAGGATCGAGATGAGAGGATCGGATCTAAGAGAAGAAGAAGGAACAGCTAGGATCTAAAGTGAATTGAGATCAATGGTGAAGAAAGAATCGGGTTCAGAAAAATTAATCAAATGAAACCAAAACCCGATAACGAAATGAGCAGTAACCAAAAAAATTTCTTGCGATCGACCGTGACAATTTTCAGAAACATTCACGGTCGACCGTGGCGGTCGACCGTGAGAGAAATAATGTCAAAAATATTATAAAATCTGGATTTTTAGAAAATATTCAATTTGGACCTTAAGAAAATTGTTTTATAATATATATAAATACATATAAAAAGTTTTTAGCTATTAAATCATGAAATATTTTATTTTAGCTTAATAAAAACAAAATCACCATTAAAACTCAAAAACAACTATAAAACAAAAAAAAATCACAACGATAGTTATAAAACTAATTTTGGTACCCAAATCATTTTAGTACCACTAAAATTTGGGACATGACCCCTATCATGTAAATCTAAGGCCCTAGGGTTATGAACCCGCTTAGGCGTATTTTGCGCACCGATACGGTCAAAACAAAAATTGTAAACATGACCTATGCAATTGTAATTTGTGCAATGTAGGGGTTTTAATGGTTTGTGTTGACCGAAATGATTTGCACGTGGTTCATTTGTAAAAATAGATTTTTCTTTATAATTATTTTGCAAGTGAGAATTTCTTTTTAAATCAAAGCAAAACATGGCCAAATGACCAAAACGATCACAATAATCACATTTGTACACATGAGCATATTTATGATTTACACTATGTGTGTGTACATGTGTATGTGATAAAGAGGCTTGATGGGATGCACAATCATGAATAGGCTTGTCAATTTTTTATGCATTATGACTAAATTGGGCTAAATGGCCACTAAGACCACAAATAGAACATTTGTGAATTTTGTCATACATGTGTGCATAGTGAATAGGTTTCTTAGAAGAATTAACATTGAACTTTGCACACAAGTCCATAAGCTTTTTATTATTAGTAATACAAGTGTTTAGTGTTGAATCTAAGGTAGATATGCGTTTTCTCATTTGATTCTACTTCTAACATGGCATCACATTTTTCATGAAGCAAACTAGTATTTTCTAATCTCAAAGTTTCATTATATTCTTTAAGAATTATATTTTCATTTGCAATAAAATTAAACTTAGTGGCTAGAGTTTCATGAATGGATTTCATATTGACAAACTTTCTTTTTACATCAATATAGCAATTATGTAATTTTTTAAACTCAAGAGCAAGCTCATCAAAAGTAATAATTTTATCGTGTCAAGCTCGCATACCTCACTAGGGTTATCACCTAGTGGTATTGTACATGAATATGAGGCTTCTTTAGAATCCAAAGCGGGATTTTCCAACACTTGTTAAATAGCCTCCAAGTCACCTTGATGTGCACTATCAAAAGTGAGCAAATTTGTTAGAAAAAGATGAGTGAAAGGCATTGAGCAAATATTCTAACAAAAGCTTATTCATATTAAACATTTTTTTATCATTTATATTCCACTTGGATTTTTCCGAAGGGGAATAATATAAGCTTCCTCAATAATTTTTCATAAATCGAATTATTTAGATTGAACAAAAAGTTTGAATCTAACACGCCATTGAGCATAGGGAAAATATCCAAATGAGGAGCAACATTAATAGCATAACCTAAATTAGATATGTCATACATATCCATAAAGATTATATGCAAGAACCAAAAATGTAATTAAAAATAGATTAGCATAAAAAACGATAACTTGGATCTTTAACTCAAGGCGATTAGAGCTTAAATCAAAGAGCACCAAGCTCTGATACCAATTGTTAGACCCTAGAGGGGGGTGATTAGGGTCTTATGCTAATCTAATCCTGATTAAATTCCAATTAAAATTATATTGATTATGTTCTTGCAAGAATGATATGAGATAGATATGAGCAACAATGATATGAATAGCCACAAATAAAATATACGCTAAGCAAAACACAAACACACGATATGTTTACGAGGTTCGGTCACCACGACCTACGTCCCCGCTCCTCACCTCAAGGAGATCTCCACTATCATAATCCAGTTTGGAAGCCAGAACATCTACACACTCGGTTTACAAGTTTACCAAAAACTCTCACACAACAAACACTATGCAGTCACATTTTACACACTAAGTATAGGAACCTAGCCCGTGTCCTCCTCCTCAAGTGCTCGGATGCAACCTCTCCCTAGGTTAGTCAATCGACGCCACTCCTATTGGATTCGACCCCGTCTCACGCCTCACACTTCTCTCGGTGTACAAGTGTATTACAAGTGATACTTACAAATAAAGGTTAAATACAATGGTTTGTTCTCGATAACAAATGAGAACGAAATGAAGCTCACACTCACTAAATCACACACCACTACCCATAATATATAGTATCGAATATTAAGCTCAATACAGTGTGTGTGATAACAGTGAATGAAAATACGTAACTCAATAAATATAGCTAAGATATGAAAATAAAATTATAAGCTATATGAAAAGATGAGTTAGGAAAACTTCTCAATAAACAAGAAGAACAGTAGAGGATGATGAGGATAGGATCCTCAGTTGAAATGAAAGCCTCTTCTTG
Source organism: Asparagus kiusianus (assembly GCA_022839385.1). NCBI lineage: Eukaryota > Viridiplantae > Streptophyta > Magnoliopsida > Asparagales > Asparagaceae > Asparagus > Asparagus kiusianus. Next base: position 35,980 of record BQKN01064382.1, on the reverse strand, counting down.
TTGTAGAAAACTTCATTTGAAACAGATAATCAGAATCAACTTAATCAGCTCTTTAAAAGTACTTAAACTTTTGTTAAAACTTCACTGTAAAAACAAAACTTGGTCTATTGAAAGAGAACAGCAATGGGGTATTTATACCCACTCAAAATATCAACCAAAACCAACTTGAAATAACCAAAATAGCCCCACAGATTCAAATCAGAATATAGCCGTTGAGAAGACAATGATGAGTTCGGCGGTCGACCGTGAAAATCTCGCGGTCGACCGCGAAGCACAAAAACACTGAAAAAGAACTTTAAAAGCTGGCGGTCGACCGCAAAAGTTTCTGGATGAAGCCACGGTCGACCGTCACAGTCGACCACGAACAAATAAAAGCAATACATGAAAAGTAACTGATGGCGATCGACCGTGGCGATCGACCGCAAACTGATACATGGCAAAGTACAGGTTTTTGGGCTGATTTCAAAAATACGTTAAAAATATCAAATCAATTCCAAAAATAGTAAAACTTTGGGGAAAGTTTCTAATTGATAAAATAAACATGTTTGAGAAGGAATTTTTGGAAAAGCAAATTTCTTTTGTGAAAACCCACTGTTTTTGAAAAGTGTTCATAAAACCTGTTTTTTGCAAACATGAAAATTGAAATATAACTTGTAAACTTGTATATATATATCATACATGCATAATATATATATAATGAAGTATGAATGAGCTGTAAACATGAAATAAAAACTATTGTAATAAAGTTTGATGAAAAATCATTTATATGATAGAAAACGTCAAATCTGTGTTGTGTTTACATATTGAGTTTAAATATAAACATACGATATATGTAAGCAAACTACTCTTATACCTAGGTGAATGCACACATATGAACTTGAATCTTTAACTCTTGATTGTCGTGTGTTGAATTATCTAAAAAGAGAAAAACCAAACAACGAAAACTAGAAAACATATTAGTTATAAATTGTTTGACAAATTATCACCAAAACTATAGGGCCAACATCTTCTTCTTCCTGTACATCTTGAAAATTATTATTTTTTAGCATGGGAGAAGGAAAAACAACTGGTGTAGAGATTGGATCTGGGATGATATGAGTGTTTTGTGGCTCCTTTTCGTTTTCAAAATCAGCAAGTGTTTTATCTTCACAAAAAATAACATCTCTGCTCCTCACAATTTTTTTATTTTTAGGATCTCACAACCTATACCCAAATTCATCATTTCCATATCCTAGGAAGATGCATGGAATAGCGTTATCATCAAGCTTTGTTCTATTCTCCTTAGGTACATGTATAAATGCCTTGCACCCGAACACCCGCAAGTGAGAATATGAAATATGCTTTCCACTCCAAACTCTTTCAGGAATATCTCCATCCAAGAAAACTGAGGGGGACATGTTTATCAAGTAGTAGGTTGTTCGCACTGCTTCTCCCCAAAATATTTTTGCTAATTTAGCTAAGGATAGCATACTCCTTATCCTTTCCACAATTGTGTGGTTCATCCTTTCTTCAATCCTATCGTGTTGTGGTGTGTGTGGAACAATCTTTTGGTGTCTAATGCCATAAAAAGAACAATAGTCTTCAAACATCCTTGAAGTATACTCACGACCATTATCAGTATGAATACACTTCAAGAGCTTTTAGGTTTCTCTTTCAACTTTAGTATGAAAGTCTTTGAAAACTTCAAATACTTGATCTTTGGTTTTTATGACATACACCCATACCTTTCTAGATGCATCATCTATAAAGGTCACAAAGTATGAGGCACCACTAAAAGTTTTTTTATTTACGGGTCCGCATACATCCGAATAGACTAAGTCCAATATGCTAGTTTTCTTTTTGTTATACTTTTTAACAAAAGCTACACGATGTTGTTTCCCAATCAAGCAGTGATCACAGTGGGATAGTGTTGTACCTTGCATGGATGGAAGTAGTTATCACCTTGCGAGAGTTTGTAGCCCTTTCTCGCTCATGTGGCCAAGCCGTTTGTGCCACAAATCCATAGAGGTACCTTTCACTATTCCAAGTTCATCATTCTCTAAGTGAAACTGAGTCTTATAGAGAGTGCAACACTTCTTTCCTCTTACTAGTACAAGTGACCCTTTGGTAAGCTTCCAACATCCTTTACCAAAGCTGTTCGTGTATCCTTCTTCATCAAGCTTTCCGGTGGAGAGAAGATTAAGATGAAGATCGAGCACAAATCTAACATCTTTTAGAACCATCTTTGTTCCAATGTTAGTAGTAACTTAAATATTTCCAATGCCAAGAATTTGAGAAGAGTTTTTGTTACCCATTTTTACCATTCTAAGATTACCTTCACGAAGCGAAGTGAAGTAGTCCTTTCGGGAAGTAGCATAGTAGGAGGCACCAGAATCAATCACCCATTCCGAGTCTTGGCAAGTGAGATTTGCACAGTCTTCTTCACATGCCGAGAAAAGTATAATTTCATTATTATTGACAACAGCTACACTTTCATTCATTTCTTGTTTTTCATTGGTCTTTTGTCACGCCCCGCTTCCCAAAATACTGAGGAACCGGAATGTGAACAAACCCGTGACGTATTAGATCAAGGAGAATAAATAAAAATAAACATTTCTCCTCAATCTAATATGCTAAGCGTCTAAAAATAAATACAATACGAAATAACAAGTCCCCGATCACAGGTAGCAAGAATATAATGAACAAACTCAGAACAAAATGATACATATCACTACTAAAATATCATCCAAGACTTAATATTCGGATCAACATGCTCTTACACAAAACTGAACAACTGAATGTTGAAAAGATACAAAAATACATCGATCAACGGAAAAAGAAAGGGCGACAAAAGTAAACTAGGATCATCAACTAATAAATGAAAAGACTAGGCTTCGACTCCTTCTGCTCTGTCTACAAGGCATTCCTGCAGAGAATCATCTGGCTCCTGCTGAACCTGTTTTTTCTCTAAGTCTGACGTACACCAGAGAAAACATGTGTACGTCAGCGTGCATGGCACACGGTAAGACCCCACAAAACAAATAGAACAAACGAAAACCCAAATAGAAAATGATACGATAACAGAAATTACAAAAGAACGTGCCACTGAAAATCTGACAAAAACAACATGCGAAAACACTACTAAAACATGATAAACATAAAGCATCCAAAATCGATCAGGTAATGAGGTCATGCAGCTAGCAATCAAACTAACATCCAAGTATCAATGTCATACAACTAGATAGAATTAATACTTAAAAATCTACAACAAGAGACGTAGTATGTCGAGCAAAATAATCCAAACAAGAAAACCCTCATGTATATACCATATGTCTCAAATTATAGATAATTAAATATTAATCACGATCTATGTATGAAAAGAAAAACAACTGTCCTACATCTCACAAGAATCCATACTTAGCTAAGAAACAAGGTCATGTAACTAGTCATCCTATAACAGGTCACTGGTCCACCTCTCACATAGAGTCAAAGCTCATATTCTCGGATAAATAGTTGTTCACATTATCATCTACGTGCACCGTTTCATTGCTCCCCTCAGACCCACCCCAGTGCTACACAAGAATTTCACTGGTGCGAGCCTAGAAATAATTAATAATCATAATATCACTGCTCCTCAGATCTATCCCAGTGCTACACAGGAATTTCATTGGTGCAAGCCTGAAAATAATTAATAATCACATTCGATCACCGCACCTCAGACCCACCCCAGTGCTACATAGGAATTTCACTGGTGTGAGCCTGAAAATAATCAACAATCACATTCGATCACCTGAACCAAGACTTTCCCATCCCAACTCTTCTCGCTTCTCTAAGTCAACAATACACATGTATCTAGGTCTTGTACACGACACGCTAGGCAACTAAGGACATGAACTATTAACGGTTCTCAATAAAATAAGAAATAATAAATAAATACAACTAATTTTATGCAAATCATATGATGAACATGACTATATAAGCTAGCGATGAATCAGGTGTGCATATATGACATGAGTGAGTATAAATAAGAGTATTAACATGTCGGTGTCAATGTACATGAAATGTCGTGTTCTATAATTATCAATCACACGTTCATAATACAAAAATAATTTTTTTCCAAAATAACTTCCTTAAAAACATTTATCATTCTAAAATAATTTCTTTCCACAACATAAATTCTAAAATATTATAATTAATCTAAAATAATTATGTTACCCAAAATAAATTCTTTAATTTATTATATTTGTCCTGAAATACTATTTATCACATAATTACTATCCATTCAATATTATTCATCAAACCCACGCAGAAAATTATTAACAGATCTGAAAATTATACGCAATAAAATAACAGAGTGGGGATCTTACTCAAAATTAATTTATGATAATATAATAATTGATGCGAAATTAAATCGAGAGTCGGAATCTTGCATATACTTAATTAACAGTATAACAAAAATTGTAAAGACCAGTCAAAGAGAAGTGAGATCTTGCCTCAGGATTGTGTCGAATGATTCGATGCTGTCGGTGCGGTGCGTCGACGCTGAAGGCGACAGATCTAAACAGCGACGGGGACATGAACGACAACATCGGTGGTGGGTTCGATCTCAGGGAGAAGGAGGTGGGGTTCACGGCGATGTGGAGCTCGTCGGCGACTGTCGTCGGGGTCGGGTGGATCTGAGAACGACGACAGCGACAGGTGAGAGGGAGCTCGGGTCTGGTGGGCTCGGCGGCGAAGCACGGGGCTACGGGGTTGGACGAAGATGTTGCTGGAGTTCATGGAGGCGGCAGCGCAGGATCTTGACGGTCGGCGAGCTAGGTCTGTGGTTGTACGGAGAAACTATCGGCTGTGAGGCGAGGTTGGGTTTGGTCGGAGATGAGCTCAAAGGGGAGTTCGGCTGGAAGGCGAGCGAGGACGCGGATTTGTAGGGGCTGGCAGCGGCCTGGGAAGAGGGTCGCGGGGGTGATGTTGGTGGCCGGCGAAGGCTGCAGGGGAGGAGCGGGGGCGTTGTGTGGGCTTGGTGTGGGGATAAGATGATGGCTGGCCGGAGAAGGAGGCCGGCAAAGGGGAGACGAGGCATGCTCGCAATGAGGGAGGGGCTTGGTCGGGGTGGATGAAGGCAGCGAAGGGGAGCTCGTGGTCGTCGGAGGGAAACTCAGCGGGGAGGACAGTGATGGGCTCGGAGCAAGGAGCTCGCAGTGGCTTGGGGCTTGCCGACGGGGAGGCGGAGGTCGCGAACGACGGCATGCTCAGGCATCATTCGACGGGAAAATAAGGTGGCGTTGGTGCTGTCGTGGGTGTGCGGTTGGAGAAACGAGAGAGAGAGAGAGAGAGAGAGAGAGAGAGAGAGAGACGAGGAGAGAGAAGGGTGATGATGATGTGTGGCAGCTGAAAAATGAATACGAGAGAGAGGGTAATATATATATATATATATATATATATATATATATATATATATAGGATTGTGATTAGGGTTAGGGTTAGGTATTTAACTAAATAATTAAAATAATTAATAATGGTTACTTCAAAAATTAACTAATTACTGAATAATTATCTATAAATAAAAATGTACATGTTGTGCTAATACAGCAGTTGATACGAAATAGTCGAAATATACTCATATTGTACAATTAAACGAGAATAATTAATAAATAAAATATATTTATTTACATTTAAAATCAAATAATTATGGGATAATTATATACACGGTAAAACACACTAGTTATACTAATACAACAAATAATATGTAACAATAAAAATAATACAACAAATTATACAAATAATACGTAACTAATAATATAACATAATATACGAAATAATACGTAATAGTAATAATAATACAACATATTATTTAAAATGATGCGTAATAGTATCGATAACACAGCGGATAAATTCTAGATATATTTACTACACTAAATAAATTTATAAATATTTAAATCATTTAAATAAATATAAAACTTAGACTTTAAATCATAGAAAATTATAGAAATTCGAGAAAAATATAAATACTTTTTTAAAAATCATAATTATATATTTTAAAATACTAGAAAATTATTTTAACTAGTATCAAAATTCATGGTCCTTACATCTTTCCTTTCTTTTGTTCTCGCTTGAGCTTGCGGCATTCCCGTTTTATGTGTCCATTCTTTCTGCAGTGATAGCAACTAATGTCCTTTCTAGCCTTTGATTTTCCTCTTGACTTGTCTCGATTCTGAGGCTGTCGACATTTGCTCCTCCCCCTGTTCTCGGTAACAAGAGCATGAGAATGGGAGGATCCGGATGACTTTCTTCGTATTTCTTTATTCAAGAGGCTGCTTGTAACTTGGTTCATGGATACAACTCCATCGGGTGCAGAGTTGCTAAGAGACACCACTAACGTCTCCCAACTATCTGATAACGAGCTAAGCAAAAGAAGGGCTTGAAGCTCATCTTCCAACACCATCTTCATGGCTGCAAGTTGATTTACAATACTTTGAATTTCATTCAAATGTTCAGATATAGAATCACATTCCTTGAACTTGAGATTGACAAGCTTCCGAATCAAGAAAGCTTTGTTGCCGACGGTCTTTCTTTCGTAGAGATCTTCAAGTTTCTTCCACAAGTTGTTCGCCGAAGTCTTATTTGACACATGATGAAATACAATGTCATCCACCCATTGTCGAATGGTACCGATGGTTTTCCAATCAAGATTCTTCCAATCATCCGCCGTTATGGACTCTGGCTTGGAGGATTCACCTTCAACTAGCGCATAGAAGTCCTTGCAATATAGAAGATCCATCATCTTTGCCTTCTATATCATCCAATTACGGCCATTCAAACTGATCATTCGAACGTCGGCGACGGGAGTCTCCATCTCAACACAAGAAGATTAGCAACCTAGCTCTGATACCACTGTTAGGAAATTAATAGTACAACAAGACCTTTCCCGTCTTTGTGATGAGATGAGAACAAAAAATAGGAGAGAAAAAACAAAGAAATAGAGAGATTGCATACACAAGATTTACCGAGGTTCAGCTCAAATTGAGCCTACGTCCTCACCCGCCCCTTCTTCATTGTTTCCACTATAATCAAATGAAAGCTTACAAAGGGTCTTCTCTTAAGTTGGTATAACTTAACTTGAGGATCATTTTCTCTCAAAACTCACTTGAGGATTATAACTCTCTCTCAAAACTCACTTGAGGATCACGGATTGTATGCGACTCTTCTTCTTGCTTCTTGCATTCAACATTCACCATCTCCCCTCTATTTATAGGGAGGATATGACTATTGGTTACTGCATTCATTGCATGGGGAAGTCCAAAGACTAACCCTTTCTTTTCCCAATGCATGGGGAAAAACAATCTATCAATGCATGCATGTAGTCAACCACAAAATCTCCATGGATTTAATCCATATTAATTCATCGTGGGGATGGACCCCAGTTCCCATCAAGACCATGTTTGATATTTTATTTACTTCTTGATGTTTTTAATTTTCCTTTAGAATTTTAGAACTTTCGTATACAACATCAATTATTATTCTGCAATAATTGTGGTTAGATTTGGGATATATGTATATTTATTGTAAGACAAATGGTCAAAACATACCTTGAGAATTGAATTGGGAGTATAAAAAATCTATGCGTTGTCACTGGACATTTATTCTTAAAGTGGAGAGTCAAATTAAAGAACGAACTAGATTAAAAAAAAAAGATGTCGTGCATGAATAAAAAATTCACTATGCTGTGCTTTTTTAAGGAAATTTCATATTTGGAAGAAGTGTAGAATGTAAATTTTTAAACTAAGACGAGTCACTGTGCAAACTTCTATATGGCAAATAAAAAGTTAGAAAAACTAAAAATTCACACTGCTGTGCTTTGTTAAGGAAATTTCATATTTGGAAGAAGTGTAGAATGTAAACTATTAAACTAAGACGAGTCACTGTGCAAACTTCTATATGCCAAATAAAAAGCTAGAAAAGTGCTATGTTAATAATCCAAGTTGCTATCGAGAAATTTAATTAGAAATTGTTCTCTGGTCTTTATCTAAGCCTAAATTTTAATTAACCCATGGATTTTGTCATCAGATCCTTGACGATCTAATGAACTCATTCTCATGATTTTTTTGGGAGACTTTTCACTCAAAGTTCGAGAAACAAAAGGAGTCCCCAGGGCATCCATGTCACGTTCTTGTTGGTTTTCTACACGTGTATGCCGCACGTGTGTCCATGACATGATACGCACTCGCAACATGATCGTCCCTTTGATTCTGATGATCATTCCTTTTACTTGCAAAATCTAATTGACGTCTTTATTGATTAAAACACTTCTATTGAATTTTGATGAGGTGTTTTCTGTTTTGTCAAGGTCACAAAAATATCGATAATACAAGTAGACTATGTTTATTTACTTGTAATCATTTATTATTTAGTGCCTAATTGTACTGTACTTATAAAAAAAATCTCTTTGAAATCATTCTCATTAGGGGGATAAGAAGAAAAAACTAATAATAGAGAAAGCACAAAAGACCACGAAAATAGAGGCAACACAAAGATGTATGTGGTTGGAGGACGACCACACAATAGAGTATAGTTTTTATTAACAATGCCTTGATTAAATTATAGGTATTTAATGGATGTATCTCTCTCTGATGTCAATTGCTTATCTTACGTACGCTTTGTATGAAAAGGACTAAGCTGCCACTTAATTAATTAAAGAAAATTTGACAACTAAATACTTCCATTTTCCACACAAATTGTACGTTGCTTTCAGTCACTTTTTTGGATTTTGCAAGGTTGGACCGTTGAGCGTCGGTGAAGATCTTTCTTTTGAATTAGTTTGCATTCGGGTTCTTCCTAGACAATAGTTTTGGCATGCAGGTTCTTCTATGTTTTGGTAAACTAGATTTTATGCACGTGCAACGCACGTGGGTAAATACCGTGATTAGGTATTTTTGGTTTATTTTCTTACTAAAATTTATTCCTCGGTTACTCTTTGATAATTTTTGCTCACTTTGATTAAGTATTTTTAGTTTATTTTCTTACTAAAATTTGTACCTCGATTACACTTTGATTATTTATTTATTTGATGTTTGTTTGAATAGGCTACACCCAGTTTAAATTTTTATGTTGATATAGTTGAATTGTCACGAGATAAATATAATCTAAAGCCAATTTAAATTTTCATTTCATTTGAATCGGCATGAAACTGAGCTTGACCTGAGGAAGTATAGTGTTACAAAAGTGAAAACACTTGAAAAAATAACATTATAAAAGGAAGATAAGTAATAAAGCCAACGAGCTAAGATGATTGATTTAAAGTGGGCTAAAATGACAGAAAATAGTTAATAAAAATATCATAAACTGAAGAGTTGCTTCTATTTTATTTTTTATTGAGTCGAGATCAATTCTTCTTCATCTTTATCTTTTTCCTGGGAAATTCTAGAGTAGTGTCTTCATCATCTACATCAATTATGATATGAGTCTGGAGCATGTTATCTTTTCTTTGGTTCATTCATCTTTTGTCTTCTCATCTAAATTCAAAAAGAAATTGAATATATTTCTTATGTTCAACACAAAATTCTGTCAATACGGAAGAAATTGAATATATTTCTTATGTTCAACACAAAATTCTGTCAATACGGACTTTGATTTTTTTCTATTTCAATAAGAATAAATATTAATTTCATATATATAATTTTTTATATTAATTTTTAACTTATTACTTAAATAATGTTAGGAGCTACCTCTTTTTTTCTCTGCAATGAATTATTATGTTGCACATCCAATAAGAATTTCTGATGTGTCATAATATTACCTTTGCTCTTTCTATGCCATTTTCTATGAGGATCTGAACTAAATACATTATATTTTTTATTTTTTATTTTCTTTAGATTATATTATTAATATTTAATTTTGATATATTTATTTAATGAAGAAGAGATATCACTTAACTTTGGTACTACGTCATCGACGATTCTTCAACATTTATTATCTCGACACTTATTATTAATATCTCTATCAACTTTATTATTGCAGTCTTTGCAAACATAGAACTACTGCTCAACTCTATTAAAAATTATAGTTATGGTTGCCTTAAAGGTGCGATAGTGTGTCAGTATATTGGTAAATTATTCTTAGATTTAATTGTATAAATTTTAGAGTATGTTTTCTAAGATCATACCTCTTTCGAATGTTATAATGGTTATATATATTAGTAATTTGAATCTCTCCCGCATTTATAAAGAGCCTTAATGGAGATGCTTTTGTCTTGACAGTTTACTCTAAAAGAGCGATGCATATTAGCTTTAAAATATAATATTTTATCTTTACGATGTTATATGGATGTTTGCTTGGTTTACTTACTATTCTCTTATTTTTTTTAGTAAGTTGTATCTTTGGATTGATATATATTATTAACGCAATTCACAATGACATGCATATCTTCTCTATAAATTGGAGATAGATATAAGGTAAATTTTATATTTAGTGGCCTTTAATAAGAATTTTAGTAATAAAATATAATACCTTCATATTTAGAGATCTTGAATTCTAATAGTGTTATTACATCTTGATTACGTCTTTAAGAATTAAACATTTATTAGTAGTCATACCCCTAAATAAAGTCACACGCAGGGTCGTGATACTATATAAGAAAAAGAAAAAGGGCAATTTTAAATTTTTTGCTTACGCATAGCCCATAAAGAATGTTTCTTTGATTGAAACAAAGTTGTTCAATATATTCTTCAAGGGATATTCAGTCAGTATTTCTTTGATAAATATAACTTATGTTAGTGTTAATTAAACTGATTCATAGATCTTTAGAATTCTATTTCAAATAAAAACCGTTTGATTCTTTTGAAGGATATCTCTAAATTTTCTAATAGTTCTCCATACATAAATCTTATACTTTTTTACCCTATAAATATTATTACCATTAGAGTTCAATATTTATAAATTATAATCAATTAATGTTAAACTATTATATTATAGTTTTTTATTAGTTTTTGTGATTTAGTCTTCTATTAATTAATGATACTTACGTATTTTTGCTGCTCTAACATATTGGTAAAATTATATGCAATTACTTTAATTTATAGAATAACATTAATTTTTAATCTATCATATATATTTTTTTAATTTTTTATTCTTTAATTGGATATTTTTAATCTATTATTATTATTATTATTTACCAATATCAACTTAACTATTTTTCATATTCTGAAAAGGTTTAGTAAACCTTAAATTATAAGTTATATTTATATATTTAATAAAAAAATATCACACAATTACTCTTTTCTTTGCCAAGTTCTAAATTTTTAGCATTTTATTTTGTGTAATTTTAAACATTTGAGAACACTTTGTCTAATTTTTAAAGCTTTTTGCTTTTTGTAATGCTTATGTAATAAACCGATACTACAGAGTTATTTCATATATTTTTTAGCTATATATAAAATTTGTAAATATCTCATCCACGTTATGTACATTTGTATGTCTACGTTGTTCTTGGGTTCGACCTTTGGGGTAGATATTATTTGTCTTATTAATTTATTTGGTTTTCGCATATACGCACTTTATTTTGTAGACATTTGTAAATTTGGTAGTTAATAATTTTATTTAGATTTATATTTTAATTTAAATTTCACCCTTATCTTCATACTATGTATATCCAATAAGAATTCATCAATTTATCAACTTACTCTTAATTATTTAATAGATCATAATATTTGAATTTCAAATGTATTTTTTTTCTACCAAAAGATTTTCCCGAACTCGTGCTTTTAAAGAGAGTATGATATTTGGAATATTTGATAAGGGTTGACTTCTTTGATTTTCCCCTAACCTTATGTTTTTTTGCACATACCCCCTAAACTTTGGGCATCTCACTTAACAATCACACCCCAAACTTTGAAGTTTTTCCACCAGACCCCAATCATGGTTACTGTTAATATTGAAATGGCCAAGATGCCTTTGTTGAAGAATCACCCTCAGATTACAGTCTTAGGAGGGTGTTTGGGAGGGTTTATTTAGGGTTGTCCAATTGGTCCTGAGGCTCAGGCCAGAGCCGTTTCGTCGGCACCCACACCGGGCCCGACCCGGTCATGCTAGGAAAATGGTCGGGTCGGGCCGGGTCGGCCAAAACAGCCACTTTTGTGACCGTTTGGCCTGTCAGACCGAGCCGGTCCAAACGGACTAAAACGGTTATTTTTTGTATTTTTTACTGAAATACCCTAAAAACGGTCAAAATGGCCAAAATTTAAGGGTATTTTGATCATTTGCCTAGTGGGTTGGCTCTATAAATAGAGTGGTTATATATTTATTTTTCTCATCCAAAACTCATCTACTTCTCTCTAATACTCTATAATACTCACTTTTACTCTCTAATGCTTCAATCAAATGGCTTCCTCCTCTGATTATGAAGGGTAAAACCCAACTCCCGATCTTAAAATGAGTCCTAATACTCCTACTACAAGAGCTACAGCTACTCCTACTCCTACTGATGTTGATCACGACTCTAGTGGTGACTAAATGAGTCGTAATACTCCTACCGATGTGTGGAACTTTTTTGAAAAGATAGAAGTTGATAATCAGATTTTTATTATAATTTTATACCTTATTATCTATTTTACATAAATAAATATACCACTAATAATTATTTTTATCTTTAATTGCAGGTTAATGAAGAATAAAACCTAAGATCTTATCTCTCAATAAAAGCCCAATGAATTAATGGAGAATACAAGCAAAGGCCAAAAGTCAAAGCTCAAAAGCCCAAGCAAGAGAAGAAAATCGACCAGAAAATAAAAAAACAAGCCTATTGATACCAGCATTGATGCCGACATAGATGCCGGCATCGATGGCGGCATAGATGCCATGTTCCTGTTCCAAATTTAAAGGCTGATTTTGATTGTCTTAGGGCTCAAGTCTAATCCAACGGTGCTCATTCATTGTTGTAGACTATAAATAGGGATAGAGAGTGAGGGATTGAGGGGTTAAAATTTTTGTAACTCTGTTTGGAGAGGAGGGTTACTCTTAATTGAGAAAACCTTCAAAATTTGTAATTTTTGTTAAAATTAATAAAAGAATTTTTTTACCTCTTCATATTTTTCCTTTGTTCTCTTTATTTGATGATGACGATGAAGATGGAGATGAAGATCAAGATCAAGATGGAGGTTTGCTTCCGCCTTGAGGCTAGAACCCTCTTGGGATGTAAATTTCCTCTTTATTAATATTTGTTTATTTTTTCGCTTGATTTTCTTGTTAAATAGCCAATAGGCTAGAACCCTCTTACATTAGATTTATTTTCATGCTTATAAAGTAGATTTACTTTTATATCTTTATTTTCTCGCATTTAATTTCTTACAATTTATTTTGTAGTTTAGTTCTTATAATTTATTTTGTAGATTAGATTTTATTTTCTTATACTATTCGTCTTGAGGCTAGAACCCTCTCGGGATTAGTTTTTACTTTTGTTTATTTTTTATTTTTTTGTTTCGCTTTGAGACTAGAACCCTCTAGAGAATTGTCTTTTCTTTAGATATGGAATTAATTCTTGTAGGAACTCTAGAAATTGTATGAAACTAGCTTTAATTTTTTATAATTTGTAATGATTCTCTTATGCTTAAAATGTTTGTGCTTAGGATATTCAACTGCTTAGGATATTCAACTAAAGAACTAAATGGTAGAAGGAATTCTAGAATTACTATTTAGTTGTTATTCTTTTCATGAGTAATGATTTTACTTAGATGATAATTTGATATGTTATACTTTCCTTGAGTGGTTTGATAATCTATACTTAATAAATCTAAAGTGGAATGTGATAAAAAGAGAATGATTCATATTTTATAAGTAAGATTAGCTAGTAGATTCAATTCTAGATTCCTCATATCTTTAATTGAATCAGCAATCTCTTACTTTCTTAATTTTTTTCTTTAATTCTTAATTTTTCTCTTATTTGTTTCGTAATTTTATTTCCTTCATCTTTCTTTCTTTTCTTGTTGATTACATTTACTCTTTATCATATCCACTCTCAACCATATTTTTTTACACACAATCACTCTTACTCTCTCTCTCTCTCTCTCTCTCTCTCTCTCCACAATAACATCCATCACTCCTAATTGTCATACACAAAACATAAGAATCGATTTAAATTTTTTCTACAAACACCTTCCTCGTGGGGTCGATAACTTTTTATACTATAACTTGATTAGTTGTATACTTGCAACATTTGGACATTATTTATGCCCCGTCAAGTTTTTGGCGTCATTGCCGGGGAAGGTGCTTAAGTAGGATTTTATTTATTTTGATTCTTTAACTTGTGTGTTTTCTTGTGAATGAACCGCTTGGAGCTTGAAGATCACGGATTGGAGATCGAGAATTTGAAGAATTGTTTGAGGTAACTCGATCTTCTCTCTAAGTATTTTCAATTCTACCCTTTTAGTTAGTTGTTCACAATTAGAGACAATTAGGATCTAAAAAGAGATTTTATTTTCATCGACCATAATAAAAATTCACCCTCCACTCGAATATTTACTAACAAGATAATAAATTCAAAGAATATCCCCTTTCTCATTTTTGTTTGATTGTTGACCATAATTAAAAAAAGATTTTCTTTTTACCATCCTTTTGTAGTTGCTTTTAATCTCTAAGGTTGCATTGCATATAATAGTAGGAATTCACCAAAGTGATTTGAGCATCTTGATTTGGCACACACTTAAAAATATTCTTAAGGGCAAAACCTCCTAATCAAAATAAGATGAGGGATTACATTACCCTTTCCTTAGCCCACAAATTATTAATTCCTCACTACACAAACTCAAGCCTCTTTAAAACTCATTAGACGTTAGTCCCTAAGAATACGAGCTCATTAAGGAACAAGAAATCGCTAAGTGAACCGGTTCAAGTTTACTTGGATTAGTTTGTGTCTAAGACAAGGTTTAGGTGTTGCGTAAGGCGCTCCGTAAGGAACGAGGTACTTAATTGATTTTTGATCTTCCTCTAGTACTATCCTTACCTGGCTAACTGACCAAGTAAAACTTTCATCTTTTCACTTAAGGAGTTTTTGATAAGGAGTTGGTCTAGCTGAGTTAGGCTTAACCCTAGAGTTTAGAGTGATTGAAAAATAATTATTTTTATTTGTTTTAGTTAGGTTTTTCTTTTTTCTCCTTTTTCTTCTCATAATCTTAAAAAAACTAACTTTTGTTTTTTAAATTAAAAAATTATTTTGGTGTATGCAAACGTGGATTAGGGATAATACCAATCATTTAATTCGTTTTGAACCAATTATAGAAATGGCTAATCCACCTGTTCTCCAAGATATGTGCTATCCCACTAGGAATGCAATCCCTTCTTGCATTAAGCTTCCTGAAGCAAATAGAACTAAATTTCAACTTCGACCGCACTACATAAATATGTTTCCAAAATTTCTAGGAAATGAAACTAAAGATGCTTATATTTTTATCTCAGAATTTGAGGAAGTGTGTCTTATGATTGAAATTAAAGAATTATCTGAAGATGTGATCAAACTCCAATTTATTCCATTTGCTATTAAGGATAAGGCCAAAAAGTGGCTATATAGCTTACCCATAAATTCTATCTCAACCTGGGATGAATTTATCACCGTTTTTTTTAAGAATTTTTTTCCAATCCATAAAACAGTTAAGCTTAGAAACAACATTCAAAACTTTGAAATTGTCCCAGGAGAGCCTGTTTGAAAATATTTTGATAGATTCACGGATCTTTTTATCCAATGTCCTCTCCACGGTCTAAAAAAATAGCGATTATGCCAAATCATCTATGAAGGATTGGATTATTCTTTAAAAACTTTCTTAGAATCCATGTGCTAAGGGGATTTCATGAAGAAAAATACTGATGAATATTGAGAGTTTTTAGAGAATCTATCTAAGAAAACCAAGCAGTGGGAACATTATGATGACAGGTTAAAAGCGAACATAGCCTCTGAAGCGAAGATGACTACAATCATACGAAGGTTAGAAGCCCTAGAAATCAATGAAAGAGCCCCAGCTTAACTCAATCAAGTTTCTACCTCATGTTATCATAACTGTCTTTCATCATCCTATGTTTCAGAAGAATGTCATCTCTTAGGAAACACTCAATCACTAGGACATGTTAACACTACATTCCACGTCCTGTGAATGATCTATTTTCTCTAACCTACAACCCAGGTTAGAGAAATCACCCCAATTTTACATGGAATCAAGGAAATCTCTCTAAAAATTAAATTTTCATTCCCACTTCAAACCAACAATTTTCTAGGAGAATCACAGTTCCTTTCAGTTCTCAACCAAACTTTCAACAACCTAATCTGTTATATCAAAATCAGTCTCTTCATCATCAAGCTGTAACTCACACTCCTTCCAATTCAGATCATGATAAATGTTTCTCAATGTCCTGAAAAAAAGATTTAGAAACCATAATTAAGGTCTCTACACAAACCACAAATATGTTGACTCAAACATCCAACACTTTGAACTCCTTCATGCAATCAACCGGACTAATACTCAACTCCAACACTCAAACCATAACTAGATTAGAAACCCAACTTAGTCAACTAGCTAGTACCGTGAGTGAAAGAGAGAAAAAAATTTCCGAGTCAACCCATGGTCAACCCTAAGGACACAAGATCTAGTTCATCCTATAAAGCTCAAGTGAATGCAATTCATTCACTACGGTCAGGGAAACAGGTCGATAATCAAGTGAGAACACCTCCAAGTCAAGCTCTTGATCCAGAACAAATTTCTTCTCCTTCTGATGACTCCATTCAACAATCACCCCTCTCAGATGACTAAGAACTCGAACCCAAACCTGAGCCTACTTTTGACATGTTTAGACCAGTTGCTCCCTTTCCAGATAGACTCAGGCATAGGAAACACTCCCCTCAGGAGGAGAAGATCCTAGAAACTTTCAAACAGGTTAAGACCAATATTCCTCTCTTAGATGTAATTGAACAAATCTCATCTTATGCTAAATTTTTAAAAGACTTGTGCACAAAGAAGAGAAGAATAAATGTTCCGAAGAAAGTCTTTTTGGCTGCTAATATCAGTAATATGCTCTCCAAGCCAATACCTTTGAAGCATAAAGATCCAGGTTCTCCCATCATTTCATGTGTCATTGGTAATACTCACATTAATAAGGCGCTTTTAGACTTAGGGCCAGTGTTAATTTGCTTTCTTATTTAGTCTACCAACAACTAGGTGTAGATGAACTAAAACCAACATGATGCACCTTATAGTTAGTGTTTGGTGGAAAATTTATGAAATGAAAATAAAAGAACTGTGTTTGATTTTATTCTCTCTAACTGCTTAGAAAAAGAATATTTATAACTTTCTCAATCTCAATTATAATTTGGATTTTCTAATTACAAAAGAGAAGAGAATTGATTTAAATTCTCCCCTTTGTTTAAGTTTGGGTTCTTCACGGTGACGGTGGAGTGCCTTCCTCAAATGCTCGCATCGAGTTTGCTCTCCATTGACGATCCAACATTTTACCTCGCTGGAACAAGGTAACATGGTTGATTCCTCTCGATTTAACGTAGAGGAGAACTTACATGATAAGTTTAAAACTCTGAACGAGTTAAAGAACTCTGAGCGAGTTTAAAGTCATAAAAAACAGTTGATTTGAACCGAAAATCGGTTCTCAAGCTAAGGCCGAAGGCTCCAAGAACAGCACCCAAGGATGAATGTCGATCTCACCATCTCCCGAGATCCTCTTCCCAAACTCAGTTGAGTTTGTTGATATTTATATGGGGATTAAGGGGTATAATCGCCCCTTAATCTAATAGGGGTTTAGTTGCTCCATTAATCGGGTATAACAACCCACTTAAACCACTTCCCAGATCATGGGTAAAAAATAGTTTCTGGAACTGTTTAGATCACGTTTGAACGAGTCAAAGCCTTGATTTGTATTCTGGGCATGAACCTGCATTCAAACATATGTCTTTAGATGATGCGAGCTTGAGTTGCATCAGCGATGGCTGATAAGAAGTTGCGTCTGCGGTTGAATTGGCGACGCATTTGTTCTGTGTTAACGACTGTGACCACGGTGCGTGGGAATTGCATTTGCACTGCGTTTGTGTTGTGTTTGAGCTGAGTTGATAGCTGAGGATGCAGTGATTGCGTTGCTTTGACTCTAGAACGTAATCACTTGCATTTTAGCTCTGGGATGCAGGGATGAGTTTTACATCTTGGATTGAAGAGATCGTTGACTTGTAATATCTTCTGTCATAGCATCATAAAGATTATTGTTCTGTAATCTTTGCTTTAGATTTTTAAAATGTGAGAGTTGTCAAATTGTAAAGATTGTTGAATCAAAGCTTTTCATCGATTGTCACGAAAGTCATTGCATTGCAACCTTTCTCGATCTACGGGAGAATCCTCCAATTGTAGCCTTCCTTTATTGACATGAAAGTCATCTGTTTGTAACTTTCCTTATCAAGATGTTGATGTAGAAGTCGTCAGGTTGTACCTTCCATCCTTTGTGTTTAATGGGTATTAGCTATCTGTCATAATTTTTAGACAGCCTACAGTTAGCTGATAGATCTATCAAGGTCCCCATGGGTGCGATGGAGGATGTTCTGATTAAGGTTGAGGATTTTATTTTTTTAGTGGATTTTATAGTCTTGGAAACATAGGCTGTTTCCAATCCCAAAGGACAGATACATGTCATCTTAGGACGATCATTCTTAGCCACTTCTAATGCTCTCATCAACTGTAGAACTGGTCAAATGAAGCTGTCCTTTGGGAATTTGACTGTTGGTCTCAACATTTTCAATCCACGGGACCAATCAAATAATCAGCATCTAGAAATAAATTACATTCGGGAAAGAACAGAAGAAGAAGATGAGTCAAACCCGCGTTTTGAGGAAATTTTTGGTGAGGAGTTGGAGTTGTTAGAAAAAGCAGATCAGGCTTTTCAGAATTAGAAATGATAGGGGCACACCTCTACCACACCATCTCTCTCGCTACAGTACACCGGGCCCACATGAGATTTTATTAAATAAAATCTCATGTAGGCCCGGTGCACTGTAGCGAGAGAGATGGTGTGGTTGGAGGTGTGGTAGAGGGTGTGCCCCTAGTGCCTCTCTTTCAGAATAAGGAAAGTGTATTGGATACTTATTTCTTTAAACCAACTTTTGAAGAAATTTTTCTTAATGAACTTAGATTCTTGAAAAATAAACAACCACCAAATTTTCATACCTCAACCATGAATCTTGGAGTTGAGGAAGTTGTTAAAGAAGAATTGGTTGATCGAGGACAAACTTTCACAAATCGAGAATCTAAGTTCAATAAGAAATTCAAAATGCATGACACCAGTAATACCTACCTCACATTGCTGCAGAAATCATTGAATACCTAGGAGTGTTCGAAATGTACGCACATCATTAATTATATCATTTTGAATTTATTTAAAATCTGGGGAAAAATTTTCAACAATAAGGTAGGATTCAATGTAGAATATGAGCTCTTCATGTTAAACCCTTCATTCTAAATTTTTTATTTTGTTTTGTCTCATAATAATAAAAAGAATTTATTTTTCTCTCATTTGAGAGTTTCTTGTTCTTTTCGAGTAAAAAAAAGAAGAAAAAAAGAAGAAAAGAAGAAAAAAGAGAAAAAATAATATGAATAAAAATTTATTAAAAAAAGAATAAATTTTTGATTTCATCCCCCTCACACCAAAAGTAATTGTAGATTCTTTATCATCTAGGTCAGTGCTTCATTTCTTATCTGCTTTACTTTATGCATCATAGAGTTTGCATTGAGGGCAATGCAAAGTTTAGGTGTAAGGATGAGAAGTAGTTATTTCTTTCTCTTTATTTTACCTTTTTGTTGCATTTTTTCATAATTTTTTTCTTTTAAAATATATAAAATATTGTCACCTGCTAAATTAATAAGAGTTAATTAATAATTGATCTAATTGATATATTTTAAATTTTCTAATCCCTATTTAGTTATATACTCAAGTAAACCTTTTATGATAACTCTAAATAAATTTCTTAAGAAATACTTTTCAAAGTAGTATACATTATTTAAGCCTTAACTTAGACTTTTAATTAAAATAATAAAATTTTTGCATGCTTAACTTAGTGTTCAAAATAATTTTTTAGGTTGTCTTGATTTACAGAACACACAAACACACACACACACACACACACACACACACACACACACACACACACACACACACACACACACACACACACACATATATATATATATATATATATATATAAACATACATCGTAAAAGAAGAGTGCAAAAAATAGGCACAAAAAAACTCTTAAATTCAAGGTGATTCTATCTTATAAAGCCTAAGTTGACCAAGTAATTAAGCCCAATGAGTATTTTCATACTTAATAACCTAAACCCAATTTGGTTGGGATTTATTGGCCTAAAACTCGTTAAATGGTCACTTCGAAAGCCCGATAAAGTAGAAAAAAATCACCAAGGAATAAAGAGTGAAAAATAATAATACTAACAATGTTTTTATATATAGTTATATTTGTATATATGGTATTGCAAAATTATTTTGATTAAGAGACTTAAAAAATATTTAAAACAAAGAGTTAGCATGTTCTTTTCAAAACTTTTAAATTAAATTTCTAAGTTAGACTTGGTTTTGTATCGCTATAATGAAAAGATTTTCTAGGAGATTTATTTTAGAGTTATATATAAAAACATTTTCTTAAGAATAACTAGCTTCAATTAAAATGTCTAAATATATCAAGTAAAATTAGTTATTTACTGATTTCTTTAAATTGACAAGTTGACTGAATTTTGTGGGTATATTTACTGTAAACTTTCACGAGACTACAACTCGTCCTCTAGGGTAACCTAGGGGTTTAAAGGCTTGTTGTATGCGCTAAATACAACGGTGATTTCTGCGAAAGTGAGTTAAAATTTTTAATTTATTTCTTTACTAGAGGACTAGCAAAAGTTTAAGTGTGATGGTATTTAATAATCATATTTTTATTATAATTTTATACCCTCATTATCTATTTTACATGAATAAATATACCACTAATAATTATTTTTATCTTTAATTGTAGGTTAATGAAGAATAAAACCTAAGATCTTATATTTTAACAAAAGCCCAATGAATTAATGAAGAATACAAGCAAAAACCAAAAGTCAAAGCCCAAATGCCCAAGCAAGAGAAGAAAATCAGCCAGAAAATGAAAAAAATAAGCTTATCGATGCCTGCATCGATAGCGGCATCGATGGCGGCATAGATGTCACGTTCATGTTCAGAATTTAAAGGATGATTTTAATTGTCTTAGAGCTCAAGTCTAATCCAACGGCTCTCATTCATTACTGTAGATTATAAATAGGGGTAGAGAGTGAGGGGTTGAGGGGGTGAAAATTTTTGTAACTCTATTTAGAGAGGAGAGTTACTCTTAATTGAGAAGATCTTCCAAATTTGTAACTTTTGTTATAATTAATAAAAAAATTTACCTCTTCATATTTTTCTTTTTTTCTCTTTATTTGATGATGAAGATGAAGATGGAGATGAAGATGAAGATCAAGATGGAGGTTTGCTTCCGCCCTGAGGCTAGAACCCTCTTAGGATGTAAATTTCCTCTTTGTTAATATTTTTTATCTTTGCACTTGATTTTCTTGTTAAATAGCCAAGAGGCTAGAACCTCTTACCTTAGATTTATTTTCATGCTTATAGAGTAGATTTACTTTCATGTCTTTATTTTCTCGTATTTAATTCTTACAATTTATTTTGTAGTTTAGTTCTTACAATTTATTTTGTAGATTAGATTTTATTTTCTTGTACTATTCGCCTTGAGGCT
The DNA here is from genome assembly GCA_022839385.1 of Asparagus kiusianus. Taxonomy (NCBI): domain Eukaryota; kingdom Viridiplantae; phylum Streptophyta; class Magnoliopsida; order Asparagales; family Asparagaceae; genus Asparagus; species Asparagus kiusianus. The sequence continues at coordinate 14,211 of BQKN01064382.1, read as the reverse complement.
AGAACTCTCTCGGGACTAGTTTTTACTTTTGTTTATTTTTTATTTATTTATTTTTGATTCGCCTTGAGGCTAGAATCCTATAGGGAATTGCCTTTTCTTTAGATATGGAATTAATTATTGTAGGAACTCTAGAAATTGTATGAAACTAGCTTTATTTCTTTTATAATTTTTAATCATTCTCTTATGCTTAAAATGTTCATGCTTAGGATATTCAACTAAAGAACTAATTGGTAGAAAGAATTCTAGAATTACTATTTAGTTGTTATTCTTTTCATGAGTAATGATTTTACTTAGATGATAATTTGATATGTTATACTTTTCTTGATTGGTTTGATAATCTATACTTAATAAATCTAAAGTAGAATGTGATAAAAGGAGAATGATTCATATTTTATAAGTGAGATTAGCTAGTGGATTCAATTCTAGATTCCTCATATCTTTAATTGAATCATCTATATCTTACTTTCTTAATTTTTTTCTTTAATTCTTGATTTTTCTCTTTATTTGTTTCTTTATTTTATTTCCTTTATCTTTCTTTCTTTTCTTGTTGATTACATTTATTATTTATCATATCCACTCTTAATTACATTTTTACATACAATCACTCTCACTCTCTCTATCTCTCCATAATCACATCCATCACTCCTAATTGTCATACATAAAACATAAGGATTGATATAAATTTTCTCCTACAAACACCTTCCTCATGAGATCAATAACTTTTTATACTATAACTTGATTGGTTGTATACTTACAACCTTTGAACATCATTTATACCCCGTCAAGTTTTTGGCGTCGTTGCCGGGGAAGGTGCTTAAGTAGGATTTTATTTATTTTGGTTCTTTAACTTATGTGTTCTCTTATAAAGGAACCACTTGGAGCTTGAAGATCACGGATTGGAGATCGAGGATTTAAAGAATTGTTTGAGGTAACTCTTCTCTCTAAGTATTTTTAATTCCACCCTTTTAGTTATTTCTTCACAATTAGAGACAATTAGCATCTAAAAAAAGAGATTTTATTTTCGTCGATCATTATAAAAATTCACCATCCACTCGAATATTTATAACAAGATAATAAATTCAAACAATATCCCTCTTCTCATTTTTGTTTGATTGTTGACCATAATTAAAAAAAAAGATTTTCTTTTTACCATCCTTTTGTAGTTGCTTTTAATCTCTAGGGTTGTGTTGCATATAATAGTAGGAATTCACCAAAGTGATTTGAGCATCTTGATTTGGCACACACTTGAAAATATTCTTAAGGGCAAAACTTCCTAATCAAGATAAGATGAGGGATTTCATCACCCTTTCCTTAGCCCACAAATCACTAATTCCTCACTATACAAACCCAAGCCTCTTTAAAATACATTAGACGTTGGCCCCTAAGGATTCGAGCTCATTAAGGAACAAGAAATCCCTAAGTGAACCGGTTCAAGTTTACTTGGATTAGTTGGTGTCTAAGACAAGGTTTAGGTGTTACGTAAGGCGCTCTGTAAAGAACGAGCTACTTAATTGATTTTTAATCTCCCTCTAGTACTATCCTTACCTGACTAACTGACCGAGTAAAACTTTGATCTTTTCACTTAAGGAGTTTTTGGTTAGGAATTGGTCTAGCTGAGTTAGACTTAACCCTAAACTTTAATGGGTTAGATAAACAAAACAAAGGTCAGATTCCTCAAGGTGATATCTGACAATCTTTACTCTCCCAATCCTCATCTTTTGGTAGTCTCGGTAGTTGGAACTATGACGCATTCAGATCCAGAAAATGCATCATTATGTTTATTATTCTTAAAAATCTTCCTTTTAAATTAGTAGAAGATGATGAATTTGAAGATATGTTTACAGATGGTTTTTATCCCATATTTAAAAAAATTTCTCGTCAAACTTGTCAACGTGATATTTCAAAATATTATCAGGAGGAACAAACAAAAATAACTTCTTATTTTTAAAGTTTAAACTGTAAATTTTCTTTAACGTCTGATATTTAGACATCTAGAGCACGTGGTTCTTTGATCAATATTTAACTGTATCTTTAGTTAAATATCAAAATAATAGTTTAGATATTTTATAATAGTGGAAAGTATATGGAACAGTTTCATATCCTATACTTTCCATCATGGCTCGTGACTTACTAACAATGCAGGTTTTCACGGTAACTTCGGAATCCACCTTCAACACAGCAGGACGTTTGATCTACGATCACAGGACATCGTTAGATCAGTATACCATACATGCGGTAATGTGCCTACAAGATTGATAGAGGTACGAGAAGAGAACGCAATGCATTGATCGGATGTATGGTATATAAAGAGTAGATAGGACTAGCAGATAAATTTGAAGGTTGATGGAGGTACGAGAAAATAAATTTGAAGAGTTAGAACTAGCAAATAGATATAAAGAGTAGATATTATTCATCAATTCGTAATTTTTATTTCTTAGCTAAAAATTTATGATAAATTATTTTGGAAACAGTTACAAATGATAGTGATATAGCTGAGTATGTGCCAACCATGTATTCATCTATTGTGATGCGACGAATTCCAAAATAAATTTATAATTATAGATATTTAACTAATTATTAATAAAGAAGTTATTTTTATCATTTTAGTTTTTATAATTTTTTGTATTTGTAAATTATGTAATTATAAGTAATTAATAATATGATTGTTTTTATTAAAATTTTGTTAAAATTTTGGCTATGTATTCTTGAAATTTTAAAGAAATAAAAAAATTTAAAAATAAAATAAAACAAAAAACCGGGCTGACCTGGTGCCCGGCCCGCTCAAGCCCGGACCCGGCCCGGGCCAACCGGGTCCGGGTTTTGATTTTTCCCGGCCCGTTTGGACAGGGCTAGGTTTATTGTTAGGAGCCCATAGCATAGGTCATGCTGGCTTTTGATGACTTTTGCCTTTTATGATAAAATTCTTATAAAAGTTGTATAGATAGAATGTTCATTTAGTTGGTCAAACTTGGCTAATTCATATGAGCTTATAAGCTATTTTTTTTAAAGAAGTTGGAGCATTCCAACTTTTTTCAAATATGACTTATAGGTCAGCTTATTGATGGTTTACCAAAATAACTAAATATGAAAAAGCCAGCTTAATAATTAGTTTGACAAAAAAATGAACTCTCCCAAACATCCAAGTCACAAAAAGCCCTTTACAAAAGCCAAGGGCATTTTCGTCCTTTTCTTTCACATGCTTGCCGCGTGAGCTGCCAAAGTTCGTAGTGTTACGTTGTAAGGTTTGCTTAACTCTTTGCGCAGTTTAATAATGTTCCTCGCCAACGATCTGAGGTTGTAACATAGTTGACGTTGAATCTAAAGGATCTATTGCTGGATAAATAGGAGGGTTTTGTGCGACGAGGTCAGGGGATTAGCGGAATAAGAAATTTTCAATGGGGTTGAGCTCACCTTGACCTTTTGTCAAAAGAAAGTGAATTTACCCAAATTGACGACGAGTGACACACATGGATCTAACTCAAGCGAGCCCATTTCATGTGCCACATTATAGCCCACCTAACGTAGGAGCTCAACCCTACTTTATTTCCAGACGTACGCTCGAGCTCAGCCCTACTTTACTCCAAGACCATAGAGATGGACAAACTTAACTAAAACTAGAGAATCTTAATTTGTTATTATGATTTTGTGACAAAAAAAAACTGCCCCTTTCTATTAATACGGTGTTACAAAACTGTCTTTCGAAGTTACAAATGACTTTCGTCAGTCAAAAATATCGCACGTTTATTTGCACAAACAGCATTCGTGCATCACGTACAGACACATCATGAAGATAATCAGTGTGCAGATTAGGAGGCAAAGAAGAAACGTGTGGACTACTGACTTTCACTGAAGGTTGCAAATTTATAAAATGAAATCCCAACTCGATAACTTACTGCATGTTCCATCAAATTCAGAACCGGTACATTTTAGTTAGTGGTGTATTGTTATCAGAGCAACCATAGTCATGCAAACCTCGATTTGTTCTTTCCTTAATTTATGGTTTCCATTACTTACCGTCGGTGACTCGGACAGTTGAGAAGTTCCAATACGGTTCTCACGGTTTTGGGTGTGATTCCAAACTGGATGATGATAATAATAATAATATTAATGATAAAGAGGTTTCCACTGGTGGCTTATTTAGATGCCGCAAACCTTAAGTGTTTTCCGTTCAATGATTGGAATTATTGGTGGCTATAGGTTTAGCGAGAAGCAAGAATTTTATCACACGCGTGTTGATTTCTAGCTCATGGTATTAAGCATGCATGTACAGTTAAGAGCCAATTGTCACGCCGACCACAGAATGATTGTGTGATGGTAATTCAAGTGTAGCAGTTGGAATTCAACTATCAATTTCCAATTGAGTATTCAATTCGTATTTTACATCTTCGGTGAATTTTTGTGGGATTATCCCAATAGATAGCCGCTGGTAGCTCCGAAGTCTTTTAAGATAGGCGCCTACATCAAAGACCTAAACGTTTGAATTCTTTTCGAGAGCTACGAACATTTTGGCCTCGAGATGTCCTTGAATATGATTCCAACTATTTCTAAGCTATTCTAAACATAATTAGTTTTATAATTAGGATAATTTGTACACTATAATTTGGATAATTTGTACACACTGCCATCTTTCTAGTCAAGACTAATCCCTTGAGGCCGAAGCCCATGGATGGGCCGAGCTCGCAAAGGTAGATATGAACATCTATTGTCAACAAACACTAAGGCCTTAAGGCCTAACAGTGGTTAGGCTTAGCTTTAGGCTTCTAAGGCAGAGCACGGAGTGCAAGAAAAATATGTTTACTTGAATATATCCCTAGAAAAATGATAAGTGCACTACAACACCCATACTACTTTGGTACTATCGCAAATAAAAGACCGGGTCCTTTCTTAAAAATTGTGACAATAAAAAAAAGTGGTGACCTATCCTGATTCCTTTTTTTTTTTTTTTTTTTGATAGCGTCAAAGGGGTATGAACTTATTACTACTCATATTCATATCCGTGTATAGATGGTTAGTAAATATCTATATATAATAGGATATGACTAGATATACAGTCATCTAGTCAAATATCCGACTTATTCAAATATCGTAACATATGTTGGTGATGTAGTTGCAATTATTTTAATCATTATATTAATAAATTTAAGATTAATTTTAATGATCAAGAGATCCAATTTGTCCTTAATGAACGTATCAATGTACCCTGGTATCGTATGAACTATGTTTTTTTTTTAACTCTTGTATGATATCCGATTTTGGTAAATGCGGATAAAACTTCTCCTTACAAACTAACACCCGTATCCATATGTGCATCCGATCCTTTTGAATCCCAAGGCCCAGCCCATGCCAATCCCGCATCCTCTTTGTGATCCAAACCCGATCCATCGAAAGCCCTACCCGCGTCAGTATCGGCTCCTTCCTTCAACCTCGAACGATATTTCTCTCGAGGATCGAACTCACTCAAAAGAAAATAAAAATAAAAATAAAAATAAAAGAGAAAACTTATAATGGCGAGTTACAGTCCGTATCCCCATCTTCAATCGCATCAGCAGCAGTATCAATTTCCTCCACCTCCTCCTCTTCAGCGGCAACCAGCACCAAACCCTAGCGATCCACCGCCGTCGTCATCGGAGGTCCCATCGGCCACCGTATCGGCTGATTCTGAAGCAGCAGAAGGAGTGATGGCGACTCTCCTGGTTCGGCATTTGCCGGAGGCGATTCCGAACGATATGCTCTCCCGCCTCTTCTCCCACTACGGCGCCTCCGCCGTTCGCCCTTGCGCCGGTGGCAAGTAATTTTCATCTCTAAACCCTAATTCCTCAAGTTTCTGTTGCTATTCCCCCCTTTGCAGTAGGAAAAAGATTTACTTTTACAAATTAGTTTGTGAGCTTGTACATCCTTCTTAGTTGTCGTGATATTATAAATAAACTTGTAATGCATGAAAATTATGAGGTTAATGCATGTATTCGATTTCGTTGAAAAAGGCTGAGATTTGGAACTTAATGTATAAAGCAAAAGACAAAGAAAGTTAGCAATTGCGATGGGAAACATTTGAAAGGTTACATATCATCTGAACGTTTAAATGCTGAAAACCATGTTGAAATTGGTGGAAACTAGGAAGTTAACAGTGGTAGAATACATTGTAATTGAGGCGAGTAGAAGATGGAGATATCCTTTTAGTTTTTCTGTTTGAAACTAATGTGGGCCTTGATATTTTTTGGGACGTAAATGGTTTGGGCTTAAGAGTTGACTAAAATACGGTTATTGAATTTTTACAGCATTTAAGAATGATGAAGTACGAGAGTAGTATTTTTTGGTTTTCATGGTTCCTTTGTTGCTTTCTTAAATGAAATGGATTAACTCAATTGTTTCTCGAACATTGCAACCCATTCACTGAACTCAAACGGGAGACGTGATAATTTATTGCTTGCTCATCTTTGTTTCCTTCTGGTTACATTTTTGTTGTGCAGATTAAGAAATTGTGCCTTTGTTGATTTCAAGGATGAGGCTTTGGCTACTCAAGCACAAGCTCAAATGAACAGGTATTGCCCCCCAGCCATTTTACGCTACTTACCTTTTTCAAGTCAAGTGCCTCAAATAACTGAGACTGAGTCCAGGGCCCTCAGTGAAACTCATGTCTCTTCTTTCAACTCTTCCAATCTTGGCTGCTCAAAATTTGCTTTGTTTGGTGCTTTGACTTTGTTTTGGTATTACTTCAGGTTGAGATTTCTTGGGAAAGTATTGACAGTAGAGCGAGTGGGCTCAAATCCAAAGAGCACAAGCACAAAAAGTGAAGCCCAACCTAAGGACTCCAGTCAACCAACATCATTGCTGAAAGATCCTGCCAACCCAGTGAACTCAGTTTATGCTAGCAAACCAATTGCTTCGAGACTTGGTGTGGACTATCCATTCCCTCCCCATCTTGAGTATGTATATTCTCTACTAACGATGGTGTTTTTCGTGCTTACTAGTTTTTCTCTTTTTATAGAAATATACACTAGGTTTTTTAACGATGCTTCATGTTCTAAGGAGTAGTGAATGGCTGACAAAGTAAGCTTTATTTTTGTAAATAACAAAACAGCCATATGTTCTAAGGTTTCGCACTTACATCACACAAATTAATGAATTTGACTAGAACAAAATGTCAGAACGACTTCTTAGCATTTATTTTGGATAATAAAGAAACCACCATTTCAATCAGAAAGGTAAGGAATAGGGGAATATAAGGTCTTCAGGTTTTGTGAATGGCTTATGGCTCATGCACAATAAATTTTAAGGTTGGAGAATTTTCAACTCAAGTTGGTAATACTGTAGGAAATTTGTCTCAGTACACATATTGAACTGTGAAAAGTTTTGATGTACTGCTCGTTCATGATAAAGTGCTGGGTCAAAAATATATCTTTTGATCTCATTTGATTGTTTGTCGCAGCAAAATGTATTGGTCCAGTGAATTTTAATGGAGTTACCTTGGCAATAGGTTTTCCATCCTAATTACAGAGTACAAACCATTTATTTTTTCTAGAAAATGTGCTGAGTGGTGATTGTTTGACAGGTATGCATATCCACCTCCAGATGGAAATATACTTACCAATATTGTAAATTCCCTTATCGCTGTTCCTCGTTTTTATACACAGGTATGAAATTTCTCCCTGATAATATAGTGTACTTAAGTCTCTTTCTTGCATCATTTTCTATATTATTGAAAAATATATTATTGAATATCAATAGAAGATGGTTAGGAACTTCTATAGCTAGAACATAATGACACTACATATCCTTATTTCTTTTATATTTTTATTATTAATGAACATTAAAATGTGAACAACCTTTAGAAATATTGTTCCTATTAGTTGCTGAAAACTAAAATGCCTACCTTCTTGGTAGGTTCTACATTTAATGAACAAGATGAATCTTCCAGCCCCTTTTCGTATGGCACTGCCAACACCGCCTCTCCCACCTCCAGTTCCTGCCCCTCCTCCTCCACCACCTCCTGTTACAGCTGACCATCCACGGGCTGATCTATCAAGTGACGAATCTGAGATGGAGTCATCAGAAGTACTTACGCATGTCGATTAGATTTATTGATAATTATTTGATTGTATATCTTTGACCTTCTTGCTTTTACACTTGATATTGGTAGGACGATGCTGGTGATAATCGCATTAAAAAACGTGTAAAACGAGAAGCAATTGTAGGCCCTGCAATTGATAAGGGTGTGGCACATGAAGCCGTTGGTTTGAGGCCTGCCAGCTTGGTTCCAAAAGAGGTCCCATTGATAAAAAAGAAAAACCCGGTGCTACAGGTTTTCACTCTACTACTGTATTTCTTCTCAGAAATATAAGTTCTCGAAGTAGATGACTTACTTTGTGTTTTTGCCAGATAAAAATTGCCCCTAAGGCACCCCAAAAAGGGATTACTGATGATGCTACTGACGGTAAAGAATTGACTGAGCCTGTACAAGAGCAGGTTGAGCAAAAGCCTTACGCCGCACCAGAGGACATACAAAAGGGGAAGTTACCTCCAGAGGAAATATTATCTCTGCCTATGTTTAAGGTTAAGATCTATGCTTTTTATAGTTTTATGATTTTTCTTCTTTTGTGAATAAATAAGGTTTATCCCACCACCTCATTTGAATAACACATTAAAGCTGAACTGTTGCCATATATTACGAGTGCATAAAAATATTACAATTAACGTCTGAAATTCCTGTTTTCCACTTCTTTTGTCTTGTATGGGGGCTATTACACTTGCAGAATAAATTTCGGTATATTTGCTTTGTTTGCATTTATCGTTCCTGTATCACATATGTACTAGCCCTTTAGCAAACTGAAACTACTCGAAACAATGATTTCATCGATTCTTGCTAATAGTGTATGTAGAAGCATGCTCTTCCCAACTTTTTAGTCACTCAAACACCTCTTCACTTCAGCAATATGATTGAAATACTGGTCATATGTGTTACATTTGAACCAGTTACTTTTTCATGTTATACATTAAAAGTCATTTATTCAAATGCACCAGTTTTACCTAGTTTTGCTAGTCATGGAGCATCATGAATGTTACCCATGAGGTAGTTGGTCCTGGAATTGGATAATTGGAGATTGCATACTTGAGAGATTACACGTCACAGAAAAGGACAACTGGGGACTTCTTGTAAGTTGTATCAGAAGAAGATGCAGAAGAAGCAGAAGTTCAAGGAGAATCTGACAAATATATAGTTGTGACTGAGGATCCCATAGAGTGGAATGCATATCATTCATATCTCTTATGTCATTTTGGACAGGGGATTGATTAGTTTTCCAAGATTGCATGTCTATGTTTTTGGAAGGTAGGGTTAAAGCCTTAGAACAAAATGATGCTGTACCACGTCCTCTATCCCAAAAGAAACGTCAGCAGCCCGAAAAGGATATTTCGAAGGGTTTGAAATATAATGTTGTTTCGAAGGGGTAACAGAAGTGACTATGTTTGAAACTATTGATGTTGCAATTATTTACCTGATTAACACTACAAGTGCATGCATGATTCTGAGATGAGAGCGTGCAGAAACGCCACTATCTCTAATCAAGGCATATAAGTGCAAGTGGAATTGCAGAAAGGTTACTTGGCATTTCTTTGAGTTTACAGAGAAAAAACCTTAATACTGAATTCATTACAAATGCAAAGACAGACTTCTTGATGTTAAGTGTACTAAACACTACTTGTGTGTGGATTTAATTTCGAATTAACCTTATGTTTTGAAGTTAATATTTGAGCTCTTCATTCTTGCAGAACTATGCTGCTGGGAACCCTGCTATGGTCTTGTACATAAAGAATTTGGCAAAAGATGTGGTTTCTGATGATTTCTACTACATATTTGGTATGTTGCTCAATATCAATTAAACAAGCTGGCCTGGGTAATTATTTATGAACAAATTATTTGTGAACAATCATGTGTTGCAACTGTCAGATATCTCAACTTAACTTGCGTCATGTTTTCTGTTTAATTCACTTAACATTGTCCTCTGGATCATGTAACATACAGGTTCACTGTTTGAAAATTTGGAAGCTGCAAGATCTGGTCTTCATATCAAATTAATGCAAGTAAGTTATGTTCTTATACTTAGTGATGTTACTTTGTTTGCATATCACTTTGTCAAGTTTAAACTTGGATGATTATGGCATCCTTTGTCTTAAGATGCACAATATATTGTTGGGTATGAGAGGATAGGAGAGAAGGATGTTATCAGGGTATGGAATAATTTGTTTTGGTTGCCAGAGCTAGTGGTCAGGAGTTGGAATTGGTCACAATGAAGGGTTGAGGTAGAAGTTTTCTCCATAAGTGCTTGGTGGTGACTGCAATCAAAATAAATCCCAATTTAGGGACGGAGAAAGTAGGAGTCCAAAGTCACTTGGGGTTCAGGAAAGGACGAAGATGGAGAAAGCATAGAGACACTTTAGTTTCAAGCATAAGTTCATGACTCACTTGCTAAAGTGTTTGGTAAGAATTAGCTTCAGCCACATATTGGCTTCACTCGCATACTACTATTAACCTTGAGTTATACTTGATATGCCCAGAAATTTCTGCCATTACGCTCACAGTGTAGCTTCCTTATAGTTATCCAGCTGTTATGACCCCTGTTGGATTGATGCTTCATCTTGTTGAGTGAAAGGACATACATTTGTCTCACTTAATGTTAAGATCTTTAAGTCAAAGTTTTGTGCACATCATATCTTCTTGTACCTTCTTCTGATGTGCTGTCCTTAATCTTCAGAGGTCATAGTTACTGAGACCCTTTTATCTCATTTATCACTAGCATCTTTCAAAGACTAGCAATTATGCACAGACATCTACATGTTTCTGCATTGAATCATTCCAGCGATTGTTGTGGCTGCTGAGTAGATAAATAGAACTAGTCCACGTTACAAACTGGTCATGATACACTGTATCTAATATCCTTATCTTGATAAATATGAGATTGGCGTTGATCTCACTAGTACGAGGTACAATCTCTCTTAGCTTTCCCGCCTAATTTTTGTTGGGTCATCCTCATATGATGGTAAGTTTACATATGGTTGACTTGAACTGTATCGTCAGCAGCTTGAGCAAGTCCTACTTAAGTTGGTTCATTTTTTATCTATTCCTTTTACGGAACCTAAATTAATGTAATTGATGGTTGGGATTAATTAATCAATCCATCTCTAGATTCAATTTGACCTAAAGTCAAGATTGTTTAAGGGATTAGAGAGCTTTGAGGGGTGATGAAGTTAGGAATTGGTTTACGTTTGAAGCCCATATGATGTTGCTCTGATGTTCTCCACCGATAGCTGTCAGCTTTGGGTAGAATGAAATGGCTCCTGTATCCTTCAGGAGGCTCCAAATCTTGCTTCACACCGCCATCTAGTCTGCCTCCATCACTATAGGCAACCACAACTTTATCCCATTCTCCGATATCAAGCTTAGCACGCAAGGCACCCTTATCAAACTCTCATTGACAGCTAGGCATGTGATGAGGGCCGGGGCTGATAGTTGGTTAACTTATCCATGACCTAGGTGAAGAGACTGCCTGATCAGCTGCCTTTTATGTACAACATTGTTGATGAAAGATGGACCTGAGCATAATGTGAGTACTCAAGCTGCGCCAGATTAATCTGTGCCACATTAATCTTTATTTGCTCTTATACAGATCTTCAGTTGAAACTTAATGTTAGTCATGTTTTAATTTATATAATGTGCATATTTTTTCTGATATTCCAGTATTATATGTTTATATATATTTTTTATTTCTTTTGATTATTCTTCTAGATTTGCCAAATAAATCAGAATATTATTACAAAAACCATCCTTCATGACTTCATCATATGGAGTGTTATTGGTTAGAATGTAATATATCCAAGTGATTGATATGTCCTTGATCATAGTAATGTTTTGCATCTCAGGAGGGGCGAATGAGGGGTCAGGCTTTTGTGACATTTCCATCAGTTGATCTTGCTCAGCATGCTCTGGTATGTATCTGCACCAAACTTGGTCCCAGTGTGTTCCAATTTCTTTTCTCCTCTGATTGATTCCTGTGTTTGCTCAGCGTGTTATAAAGTAGTGTTAGAACCCTTGACTACTGACCAGATCACCTTAATATATTTGTACTGACTACTGAAAGTAGCTTACTTTCTGTGAAGTGGGATATTTTTATACTTATTAGCTCTGAAAAACTAGTAAAATTTAATTATTTTAAGCTCCTGACGAAATCCGAATACAAGATTGTGTCCACCCTTTTTGGTTTATATGAATGTGATATGTTTCTAGATGGGCATTCTACTTTTTTTTTTTTTTTTTTTTTTTTTTTTTTTTTTTTTACAGAATCTAGTCAATGGTTACGTGTTCAAAGGCAAACCAATGATAATCCAGTTTGGTCGCAATCCTGCTGCTGGAAAATGAATCTAAAAGGACTAAACTGCAACTGGAAGTGAACTTTCCAGATTCCAGGGTTAGTTTTGCTCTGCCTGGTTATAATTTTGACTTTGATTGCTTAACTTTGAGGCATGCCTGCAGAGTTACTAGATGTGTATGCTCTCAGTTCGAGTTTAATGTTTCGTTGTGCATTCATTTGTGGACGAACACATTTTAATATAGGAGCGGTTCAGAGACGTTGGAAGTCTGGGACTGGATTTCAGTATGAATTTTTTTTGGATTGAAAGATCTCTGGATTGCTGGAGCACCGGTAAGTTATCAACTTTTTTCCTCCACTTAAACTAGAGAAGGTATATATTTTATCATTAAAACTATTGTAACCACCTTGAAGTTTTTTGGGAAGATGAAACAAGCCTTATTACCACTCACAATAACTTGTTTCTTTGCAAATTTCATATGCAACATTCTTCATTTTGAAAACTTTGCCAATTACGTCTTCTGCTCTGCACAATGAAGTCTTTCAAAGTGTCTCCTGTTCATTTCTTATCTTTTTGCATCAATTTGTTCATCTTCATATATATTTGTCGCATGTAAATATAACCTGACACGTAATTATGATGTGCAGAGAGGGAAACTGGTATCTAAGTTACATTAAAATGGTAAAACGGCATATCTTCAGATACAATAGCAAGGAAATTGAAGCAATAACGAGCTAGCTTCTCTCTATTTCATCCCGGGCCATTTTTTGCCAGCCGTGCTGTTTGGAGTTCACTTAGCTGTACAAAGTCTTGTTTTCTTTGGTTTGGCTAGAAATTTGTCCATATTTATGAATCCATCTAAATATAGTAAGGAAATTAAACAACCTTAATGTTTTCACTATGTATAACTCTTCAACTTTATGAATTAGGGAGAAAAACTACTTTCATTTTCTTTACTGTACTACAGGATACATGAGACGCGTATAAGATCCATTGGACCGCTCTCAAGTCCCTTCCAACATTCTGCTTCCAAACGTTAAAAGCTTCAATGTGCTGTTTGGCAACGGGTTAAGTGTGGTGTTAGGAGAGTAAACCGCTATTTTAACTTGCAAACATGATAAACTTACACGCAAGTTAAGGTGAGGTACAAAATCTTAAATTACCAAGCATAAAAATTGTAAAAGAGGTAACACTTCAAAATATGAGGGGTTTGTACTTCTCTCTTCAGGTGGGCTAATAAATAATCCTTTCACGTATGAAGAAATGATGATAATCCTCCTTAAGGTCTAAGGATGAAGAAAAGGAGTTCAACTAGTTAGTCCATTTTGAGTAAAGAAAGATCAAACTGCTTAATTTTTAGAATTATTTTAATCGTTGACCTCTTCTTTGCTTATTTTGAGCCTTAGCTTTTAAAATTTGAGGAGCTTATGATTATAATTCCTATATATATATATATAGAGCAAAACTTCTATCAACTTAAGTGAACGTCTACTAAGTTTCTTATCCATTGATGATTACTTGATTGAGTTACATTGTGGATGATCCGTTCCGTTGAACTTGATCTACATATTCTAAAACCCTAACACACCAAATTTGGGGTGAACCCGTCGTAGTTTGACCCTTCATCCACTCGTATCAATTTTAACGGTTTCGAATGAATAGAACTTTTTACATGGCTCGACGGAGGGTCAAACCATAACGGGTTCACCCCAAATTTGGTGTGTTAGGGTTTTAGAATATGTAGATCAAGTTTAACGGAGCGGATCATCCACAATATAGCTCAATCAATTGATCATCAATGACTAAGAAACTTAGTGGACGTCCACTTAAGTTGACAGAAGTTTTGCTATA
>BQKN01064381.1:400740-413009 GCA_022839385.1 Asparagus kiusianus | reverse complement strand
TCACTCACAACCCAAAATATACTAAATGTGAAAATACTCAAGCTCAATGGTTGTGTGTGAAATAATAAATAAAATAAAACTGAACTTAAATCAATCTAGCACAAGTGTATATATATATATATATATATATATATATATATATATAGAGAGAGAGAGAGAGAGAGAGAGAAATATGGATATGCTTGGTAGTGACGTGACACAATCCCCTCCATTCATTCAAATAGGGGACGACATTCACATGGGTTGAGGAGTGCATGGGGATATGTGTTCGGGTCAGAAATTGCTTTCTTTATTGTATAACTCGTTACAACTTTAATTATTACAACAAGTTTAAAAAAGATTGGTCTTTTTATAAGATCTTTACACAATGAAAATAAAAATTATAATATCCTTCAAACAACATACGGATCCTATTTATTAGTCTCTGCTTGAGTGGGATCTTTGCCTGTGCCGGGATTTATCCGTGAACCGCCTACGGATCGGATCCAGTTAACAAAAAAATTAACAGAGCTCCTACTTCACAAAGGAAGTATTCGCTTGAAGTAAATGATCTCGACCAAACGAGATCACTAGTCTTCTCGAGATTAAGACCAAGCCTAATCTCAAGGAACGGACCAGGGGGGATACAGGTTCAGATCCTTCGAAAGCCTTCCTCTTTATGCTGAATTTCGCTGGGATCTGACTTGCTTTCGCTGTAAATTCGTGCTCCTTGACTCCTCAATCCAGCAGCACCTCATCCTCTTGATAATAAATCGCCCCCTCAGAATGGAGGCCCTGGGCTTATATTTATAGGGCACCGGATAAGGGTATTTGGATAAGAATGAATAATTTGACTATATCTTCAGTTAATAACGGTCTAACCATGTTTGTGGATGATATCCAAGCAGTTGGGAAGCTCTGGAACTGAAGAAACCGATCAAAACAGCCTAAAACGCGTTTTGGGCGTTATGGAAGTTCTGGATGCGAGACAGACCGCGTGATCCACGCGGCCGCGGGTCACCATGCGGTGACCCGCGCGGCCGCGGGTTCCGAGCTTTTAGGTGTTTCCCAATTTTCCCGGACTTGTATTTTTTGTCGTTTTACATATCTTGTCGTTTGGTTGACTTGTGCGCTTCGCTAACTTGCTTTATGCTCTCGTTAGCTTCTTTACAGCACTTGGAACTGGCTGACAAGTGCGGCGGGTATTTGGAGCTGGCCGACAAGCCCATCGGGCACTTTGGAGCTAACCGACAAGCCCGTAGGCACTTTGGGGCTGACTAAGAAGCGCGGGTCACTCGGATAATCCTTCTTGACTCGGATGATAACGTTCATCACCTTCTCTTTGTCTCGAGCTGCGTACGGACACTTATAGGTATTTTTAGATGCCTACAGATACCCTCTCCAAAGTATTTTAGACTCATTCTTTTATAGAGGAGTCTGGAATGCTTTGGATAAGATAGACCCTGTCTTCAACCTCTTTAGTATTTTGTCGAGGAGATCGCGTAGGACCTATGAATGGCTTCAATTCTTAACTTCTTTAGCTTTCAGTCTACTCAGTATTTTATCGAGCAGATGAAGTTCTTCCGGTACTGCGTTTATCGTCTGACCGTTGTCGAAGTCTCGAACCGAAGTTGTTGAGTAAATTTTTGGATTTAGCTCATGTCATTGAGTTGACATTGAACTGTTCGTCTCCGTCGAAAATTCATATCTAGATCGCAATTGAACTTCATGGAATCATCCTTTAATCCAGAACTTTTCCTTAGCCTTATTTTGGCGAAATTATCGATGTATTGACCGGCATCGACCTTTACTGTAATGCGTTGTCCGGTGTTAACCTTTGTTGTAATGCGTTGACTGGTGTTAACACAATTTATACTCGTATGTTTGCTGGAGACTACACAGTTTAAACTCTTAAGGTATTGGAGCATGACGGTTCCAAGTGTCGAGGCTGCAGGACCAACTATTAAAGCTGATTCATCTGTAGGTATGGATCTTATCCTGAGGTTGTCAGATGCTCAAGTCATGAGACCAACTAATGAAGTTGGTGCGTTAGTGATTATCGCATTTATAGGATTTTTGGCAAACCTTCAGTCGCATCAACAGGTTTTGATGAGCCTTTACTGACTACCGTTTGAGTCATGCTAGCATGTGGATTATTTAAGTCTGTTCCGCATGTAACGTTGTGCTAAGAGAGTTAAATCTCTTAGTGTTATGATATTGAATACGTAGATTTCGTCTTTCTCACGTGAAAAGACTAAACGACGACGTCTGTTAGGCGTAGACTTTAGGATTTTTGGCAAACCCTCAGCCTTCAACGGATTTGGCTTATCTTTACCAATTACCGTTTGAATCGGGCTAGCATGTGAATTGTTTAAACCCGTTTTCACATATAATGTTGTGCTGATTTACCTCTTCTAAGGATTTGGGATAAAAGTCCTCAGACTTGGATTCTGGTGTCTTCTTCAATCGGTGAAAGACTAAACCGACAACGCGTGTTAGGCGTTGACTTATCCCTACTTAGGATTCGGGATAAAATTCCCCGTACGTGTGAGGCCCGGATTATATTGTTATTAATAAAAACCTGTCACAATGTCGTTATAACAACCTACCACAATGTCGAATATGTAGGTTTTTGTCCTTTTTACGGTTAAGGACTATGTTAGACCCTAGAGGGGGGGTGATTAGGGTCTTATGCTAATCTAATCCGATTTAAATACCAATTAAAATTAATTAACAAGCTATCCTAGCAAGTATGAAATACAACAAGATATATGAGCTAGGATAAGCAATATGAACAACGAAAAATATCCTAGCAAAGAGATATACAATATGATATATGCAAGGATATAAAAACTAACACAAGGGGTAAACAAATTAACTACAAATGTGATAGGGCAAGATGATCAACAAGCAATACACAATGGCGATGTAAGATATGAACATGAAGACAAGTGCGCCAATGCAATCACAAACAAAGGATATGTTTATGAGGTTCGGTCCCCACGACCTACGTCCTCGCTCCTCACCTCGAGGAGATACTCCACTATCACAACCGGGTTTTCTACGTTCACCCGAATAACGTTTATACCTCACACTCGGTTTTCTAGCTAACCGAAAACTTTACAATCGACACTCTTGCAATCACACTCTACACCCTCACAAGTGTTGGACCTAGCCGTGTCTCCCTCAAGTGCTCGGTTACAACCTCTCCCTAGGCTCGTCAACCGACACCACTCCTCTTGGAACGATCCCTGACTCTCACCACACACTCCTCACTCGGTGTACAAATGTATTACAAAGTGATCTTATAATAAAGAACAATATAACAAATGATTGTTCTCTCTAACAAGATGAGAACTCAATTAAGCACAACTCAATGTTACAATCTCTCACCACCCAACTATACTATGTATGAAAGATACAATAAGCTCAATGTGGGTGTGTGTAACAATGAGTAAAATAAAATCTAACTCAAATAGTAAACTAGCAATAATTAGAATGTGAAAATCAATAATGAAATTGCTAGAGAAAAGAGTTAGAAAACTTCTCTATAAACACAAAGAAGAGGATGAAGAGGATTGAGAATAAATCCCTCAATCTGCAGTAAAAACTCTTGTTTTGATGATGTTTAATAAACAATTTACTTCTAATGTTGTTTGTCTAGTGTTTGTGTTTTTGTATTTATTCTAGGCAAACAACATGTTGGAGGTTGGATGGAATAGAACTTCAACGATGATATCCAATGGAGGTTGGTGGAATATCGGTGAAGCTTATACAATTTAAGTTAAAGATCAAGTTCAAGCTTCATCCGTAACGTGTACCAAGTTGAGCTACAATAAAGATCAAGATTGCTTGGGTAATGTATTTTAGGATTTATATTATGTGTGTTAAGTACTCTAAGCTCAATTTTCTATACACACACATTTTATTGGTTTCCTTGTATATATATGTAGTCATATATATATATATACACAAGTTTTGGTTTCTATGCATATATATAGTTTTATATATATACATACATAGTTTTGAGTTTTCATGTTTATATGCCCATATATGATTTCACCTTTAACAAGCTTATATTTAATGAAATCATACTTAGTGTTTTGAATATATTGCATAGAATATGCAATCCTATGAAAATATTATATTTCTAGGTTATAGACTTCATAACAACATGTTATATCTTTTATCAAGTCTATACAATCATTTCATAAGGTTTCAAAATGTTGTTTGAGTCAAAATATCAAAATATCAATTTTCAGGTTTTCATGTTTCTGAACATATTTGCAAAATGATGATATTTTTCATTTGGAAAGTCCTTTTTCAAAACCAGTCATTGTAGCATGTTTATTATCATGTCTACAAGCATTCTCCAAAGTTTTACATTTTTTAGAATTTATTTGATATTTTTAAACAGGTTTTTAAAATCAGAAAAATAATTTTCAGAACTGGATTTTCTGAAGTATCAGTTATCGGTCGACCGAACCGGTCGACCGCTCATATGTTCAGCCGTCAGTGTGCGACAGAGAGTTTGTCGGTCGATCGGTCCGGTCGACCGAAAGCTCCATCGGTCGACCGACGAGATTTCCGGTCGACCGACAAAAGAGCCGTTGGCTCCTAACGGCTATTTCTGAGCTGATTTCTCTGGGGCTGTTTTGTCATTTTGGTTTGGGGTTTTCGGCTGAGATTTCTAGTGGGTATATATACCCCATTGCTGATATCTTTTCAGGTTAATCAAGAAGTTTTTTAAGAAGTGTTTTAAACAAGGGTTTGGGTTTTTACTGTTTGTTTAAGATTGGGTTTCTGTTTACAACGGAGGGAGTTTTCACTGCAGATTAAGGGATTCATTCTCAATCCTCTTCATCCTCTTCTTTGTGTTTATAGAGAAGTTTTCTAACTCTTTTCTCTAGCAATTTTATTATTGATTTTCACATTCTAATTATTGCTAGTTTGCTATTTTAGTTAGATTTTATTTTACTCATTGTTACACACACCCACATTGAGCTTATTGTATCTTTCATACATAGTATAGTTGGGTGGTGAGAGATTGTAACCTTGAGTTGTGCTTAATTGAGTTCTCATCTTGTTAGAGAGAACAATCATTTGTTATATTGTTCTTTATTGTAAGAACACTTTGTAATACACTTGTACACCGAGTGAGGAGTGTGTGGTGAGAGTCAGGGATCGTTCCAAGAGGAGTGGCGTCGGTTGACGAGCCTAGGGAGAGGTTGTAACCGAGCACTTGAGGGAGACACGGCTAGGTCCAACACTTATGAGGGTGTAGAGTGTGATTGCAAGAGTGTCGATTGTAAAGTTTTCGGTTAGCTAGAAAACCGAGTGTGAGGTGTAAACGTTATTCGGGTGAACGTAGAAAACCCGGTTGTGCTAGTGGAGTATCTCCTCGAGGTGAGGAGCGGGGACGTAGGTCGTGGGGACCGAACCTCGTAAACATATCCTTTGTTTGTGATTGCATTGGCGCACTTGTCTTCATGTTCATATCTTACATCGCCATTGTGTATTGCTTGTTGATCATCTTGCCCTATCACATTTGTAGTTAATTTGTTTACCCCTTGTGTTAGTTTTTATATCCTTGCATATATCATATTGTATATCTCTTTGCTAGGATATTTCTCGTTGTTCATATTGCTTATCCTAGCTCATATATCTTGTTGTATTTCATACTTGCTAGGATAGCTTGTTAATTAATTTT
The DNA here is from genome assembly GCA_022839385.1 of Asparagus kiusianus. Classification (NCBI taxonomy): domain Eukaryota; kingdom Viridiplantae; phylum Streptophyta; class Magnoliopsida; order Asparagales; family Asparagaceae; genus Asparagus; species Asparagus kiusianus. The sequence continues at coordinate 407,320 of BQKN01064381.1, read as the reverse complement.
AATTGGCATTTAAATCGGATTAGATTAACATAAGACCCTAATCATCCCCCCTCTAGGGTCCAACAGACTAATCGACAACACGTGTTAGGTGCTGACTTATCCTTATTTAGGCTTCGGAATAAAATTCCCCAGATTTGGATTCTGGTATCTTCTTCACTTGGTGAAAGACTAAATGGTAACGCGTGTTAGGTGTTGACTTATCCCTACTTAGGATTAGAGATAAAATTCCCCGTACGTATGAGGCACGGATTATGGTATTATTAATAACAACTTTCCACAATGTCAAATATGTGGGCTTTTGTCCTTTTTACAGTTAAGGACTAACCGGCTACGCGTGTTAGGTGCTGACTTATCCCTACTTAGGCTTCGGTATAAAATTCCTCAGATTTGGATTCTGGTGTCTTCTTCACTCGGTGAAAGACTAAACCGACAACGCGTGTTAGGCGTTGACTTATCCCTAGTTAGGATTCGGGATAAAATTTCCCGTACATGTGAGGCACGGATTATGGTGTTATTAATAACAACCTGTCACAATATCGAATATGTGGGCTTTTGTCCTTTTTACGGTTAAGGACTAACTGGCAACGCATGTTAGGTGCTGACTTATCCCTATTTAGGCTTCGGGATAAAATTCACCAGATTTAGATTCTGGTATCTTCTTCACTCGGTGAAAGACTAAACCGACATCACGTGTTAGGTGTTGACTTATCCCTACTTAGGATTCGAGATAAAATTCCCCATGCGTGTGAAGCATGGATTTTGGAGTTGAAGGATGGTGTCTTCTCTTGGGGCAAAGACGAACCTGATACTGGAAAGGAATAAATTTATATTTTATCTCCAGTTACAAAGAAAACTCAAAGTAGGATTTCCATTTCAAGAGTCCGGAAAGGTAAAACTAAAAAGTGGGATCTCCACTCTGAGAATCAAAAAGATTCGGATAATCCTAACAGTCGGAATGTTCGATTACCAAACTAAAGATAAATTTCTTATTTATCGAGAGTGAATTGTGGTTTTGGTCCTAACTGTAGGAAGGTTTGACCAAGTGGGAGTTTGAGGTGACCATAATTGTAGGAATGTTTGATCACTCGATTTGAATGTGGTCATTTCGTTCATGGAAGGAATCGAGAGGGGATTTTGGTTTTGGTCCTAACTGTAGGAAGGTTTGACCAAATGAAAGGTTTAAGACGATCCTAACTATAGGAAGGTTTGATCGCTTGATTCGTGGACCTCTCGTTCATTGGAGGAATCGAGAGGGGATTTTGATTGTGGCCCTAACTGTAGGAAGGTTTGACTAGGTAGACAGTGAGAGTGTGAGTACAGGTCCTAGTGTGAGTGTTGACTTGTACCGATCACTCAGTAGGGGTTCTTGATGTCAAGTGATAAGAACTTAACACAAAGGGGTTTGACAATTCGTCAAGGATTGACAGATCAAAATTCCAAGCATTATGTCCGAACTTTAACAATAGAAGTGTTAAGTGCATAGACATAGCAGGATTTTGAGTGGATTAAACCAGAAAAAAATTTTAGTGGACCCACCATTAATTAATTTGATCAGTGAGGGATTTTGTGGTGGAAGATTGTAAATCATCAACACCAGTGGGAGTTTTTTGTGAGGGAAGATTGATCCAACGAAGTGATCAAATCTCATCTCAGCAAAAGAGTGCTTGGAAGTTGTGTTTCACGCTTAAACATTCAGAGTCCGAGTGGGAGTTTCTCATTTATCACTTCTTTGTAGTAACTGGGTTACCCCTAAGAATACACCATATAGCATTCTTCTGAGAACTTCGCGTTATATGAATCATCCACCCACAGCTTCCTTTGTGAAACCGGATCCAACATTATACTTAATTGGATGACCGGGTTATCCTTAAGAATACCAGGCATGACACTCTTCAGAAACTTCCGGTGAAAGAAAGAAAATAATTTAGACTCATATACCTGTTGGAGTAGTGAGAAATAGTTTATACTCATATACTCTTCAGAGTGTCAGAGGGAGCAGTTTATACTCTTATACTTGTCGGAGTCTTCATTCGGCTTAATTTAGTGTTAGGATGCTAGATTCAACCAAGGTTTGGATGTTATTTTTGAGAGCAAAGCAAGCCTTAGTAGGATGAATGATCCTCCTGTGGTACGCACAATACTTTGGATCCGCAGTATTGTCAGCTTCCTCCTGATTTGCGATAGGTGGTAGCTTGATCTTGTTGTTCTTAAGGAGGGATTCAAAAATGGCTAAAACGTCTTCGTCCTTGAAGGAGTACTCTTTTTGGAGTATCAGATCTGAAGTCTTTGTTATCTTCGGCGTTGTTGTTGCAATGTCTGATTAACGTCAATAACTGCTGCAGGTGCCTTCTCCTTACCACGGGAGACAAAGCTTGAGTTTGGAGGATTAGCCGTCGGTTGGCTTCTTTCGGCTTTCTTCTTTCTGAGAAAGCGTTCGGCCTACTCTCCGCATACTTTTAACTCTTTCCAGGTGTTAGACGTTGCTACTCCCATAACTTTCAATACATATAAAGAGAGGTTGTTGTGACAGGTTTAGAGGATGAAGTCCTCTGTGATCGGATCTCGGCGGTTCATCGCCTTATTCCGGAAGCGCTTGACGAAGTCGTCGACCGTCTCGTCGTCTGCCTGTTTCTCATCGAAGAGTGTTCTGATTGACACCTCGGCGTCATCATCAAAGAAGTGAGCGAGGAACAGGTTCTCCAGGTCGTCCCAGCTGTTGATGCTTCCAGACTTGAGACGACGATACTAATCGAAGGCAGGCCCACGAAGGGTGCTAACGAATGACCAGACCATCAAAGGCTCGTTACCAGAGATCACTCCCAAGTGGGACTTGAAATAAATCAAGTGTTGAGTGGGGGAGCTCTTCCCATCGAACGGCGTGAAGTTGATCAGGTTGAACTTCGCTGGATACGGGATCGACTCCCACTCTCTTGGATAGGAACACAGAATACCGATCTTCTTCACCTCTCGAGCAGACATCAGAACATTGATTTTTCTCCTGAGGTCTTTCATCTTTTCGTCCTCGTCTGTATCATACTTTGGATGATTTCTAAAAGGAGCAACGCGGCCACCCCCGACATTGTCATCTTCAGTAGGACCACCCCCAGCGTCGTTATCTTTAGTGGGGCCACTCCCAGCATTTTGGTCAACGGGAGGGTTATCTATATTGAGGTGTTCATCCACATCTGAATCGCTAGCTGCTTGGCTAACATTGTTGCGATGACTGGATTCACATATCTGATTCGACAAGGCTCGGATCTATTGGTCATGCTCTTCTCTCATCTGTATCATAGTCATTTTCATTTCGTAATTGAAGCTCTCTTTCTGCTTGGCTAGAGCATCCTTAACCATTTTGGCTACTTCTTTGGTGTTAATCATAAACACTTCACGAGATTATCCTGGGCTGGATACCATTTTGTCAGAAGCGACTACAGAGTTAGCATTTGATACTTCATCATCCGAGGATAATCTCTCTGCATTCTCTACTAATTCCTTTGTCTAATGGTTCCCGATCGCAACCGGGTTAGGCGATGCGATATGAGCGGGTTAGAACTAGAATGTGGAGTTGACTTTTCTCTATCAGCCATGTTAATTATAACTTCTGGAAGTTCGTCATTTTGAACGGATGATCGTTTCTTGTGGAAACGCTTTGGCTTGGTTTTTGACGCTTCAGAGGAAAGCCTTTGGAATGCCGAGACCCTCTATGGAGTGGTCTTGGGGCAGCTACATACTGATAATATTACCTTGATAAGCTTGGCGCACGGGCAGTGAGAGTCCGTTTCTCGGGTATTTCTCTTTCGAAACTTATTCGTACACCCAGCCCGATAGTACAACTCATCGACATGATGACCGGAGCAATCTACCGTGTGTCAACTTCTGAGGTATAACATCATCACCTGACGAACACGTTTCCTTCTGATGACTTGCTTCCTTGATGGCGTTCTCAAGAGTCACACATTTGGAGCCACGCTTTCGTGAGCAGGGACCTCAACGGGCTCTTGGACAATAACTCGTGGTTCGAGGCGGTCAGTTATAGGAGTTTTCCTATTATAGGAATGCTCTGACTTGTTGCAAGGGTGAGTGCGACCCCTAGCTCCATGAGTTGCTCGGGGTTCATTCATTGTGCCCAAGCGTTCTTTGACTGGAACTCTGCCTTGATCCTTGTGCAAAGGACCTAGGCGTTCTGCTATTGTTATTTTGAGTCGGGACAAGTCCGTGTTACCGTGGGACTTCACCGAATGTGCGGGATCAATTGCAGTAGGGGTGGAACTCGATGGAATCGGAAAATAAATGCAGAAGGTCTCCTGTCTTAGCCCTGGCGCGGGTCAGACCTTGGTGACCCGTTGTTGGGCGGGTCAGACTTGAGTGACCCACTGCTAGGAGGGTCAGACTTGAGTGACCCGTGGCTTAGAGGGTCAGGCTTGAGTGATCCGCGGCTTGGAGGGTCAGACTTGAGTGACCCGCGGCTTAGAAGGTCAGACTTGAGTGACTCGTGGCTTGGAGGGTCAGACTTGAGTGACCCACGGCTTAGAGGGTCAGACTTGAGTGATCCGCGGTGGCTTGGAAGGTCAGACTTGAGTGACCCATATTTTTTGATCTTTTCGGCTGCCGCCTTGGACTTTGGCCTCCATACATTATGCAGCCTTGGTGGCTTCATTTCCACTTCTTCCTTCTGCAATTTTTTGGCTTCTTGCACAAGAATTCTCATATGCGCAAGCAATGAGCGGCGTTTCTTGATTCGCTCCTCAAGAGTTGAACGGGTCCTTTTGACTTGGATCCATTCTCTTGTTGATGATTTGGAGGAGGGGGTGTTTGCTCGCTACTACAATACTTGACGCCTTCTGAGTTTCAGATCTGCATCGTAGCAGATCCCGTCAAAAGGCTCCAAAGCCTTGGCGAATCGGTGTGCGAGGCATTGATGCTGCCTTTGGTGAGCTCTCTTTGACAAAATATGCGCGCCTTTAGTACTCAACTCCTTGATTAAGGAGAAGTTCATATCTGTAGCTCCGACTTCATTGGAGGCCGGAGGGGCGTTGCGAGGTGCAACTATTGCAGCAACGAGGGCATTAATCTTTCTACGCTTGTGAAGGGCGGAGGAGCTGGAGGATGAGGATGACATATATTCCTCGAACTTCTGTTGGTCGAACTCATACTCTACCTCTTCATCAACCGGGATCCGGATCCGAGGTTGCGACACGACAGTCTCAGCAGCGAGGCTGTTGGCTCCCACTGTGGTCGCTAGCGTGTTTGGGTCAGAAATTACTTTCTTCATTGTATAACTCGTTACAACTTTAATCATTACAAGAAGTTCAAAAAAAGATTGGTCTTTTTATAAGACCTTTACACAATGAAAATAAAAATTACAATCTTCTTCAAACAACACACAGATCTTATTTATTAGTCTCTGCTTGAGTGAGATCTTTGCCTGTGCCGGGGTTTATCCGTGGACCGCCTACGGATCGGATCCGGTTAACAAAAAATTGACAGAGCTCCTACTTCACAAAGGAAGTATTCGCTTGAAGTAAATGATCTCGACCAAGCGAGATCACTACTCTTCTCGAGATTAAGACCAAGCCTAATCTCAAGGAACGGACTGGGGGGGATACGGGTTCAGATCCTTCGAAAGCCTTCCTCTTTATGCTGAAGTTCCCTGGGATCTGACTTGCTTTCGCTGTAAATTCGTGCTCCTTAACTCCTCAATCCAGCAGCACCTCGTCCTCTTGATAATAAATCGCCCCCTCAGAATGGAGGCCCTGGGCTTGTATTTATAGGGCACCGGATGGGGTATTTAGATAAGAATGAATAATTTGACCCTATCTTCAGTTAATAATGGTCTAACCATGTTTGTGGATGATATACAAGCAGTTGAGAAGCTCTGGAACTGAAAAAACCGATTGAAACAGCCTAAAACACCTTTTGGGCGTTATGGCAGTTCTAGGCGCGAGGCAGACCGCGGTGACCCGTACGCGCACGAGTCACCATGAGGTGACCCGCGCGGTGACCCGCGCGGCCGCGGGTTCTGAGCTTTTTGAGCTTTTAGGTGTTTCCCGACTTTTCCGGACTTGTATTTTTTGCCGTTTTGCATATCTTGTCGTTTGGTTGACTTGTGCGCTTCGCTAACTTGCTTTATGCTCTCGTTAGCTTCTTTACGGCACTTGGAACTGACCAACAAGCGCGACGGGCATTTGAAGCTAACCGACAAGCCCGTCGGACACTTTGGAGCTGACCGACAAGCCCGTCAGGCACTTTGGGGCTGACCGAGAAGCGCGGGTCACTCGGATGATACTTCTTGACTCGGATGATGACGTTCATCACCTTCTCTTCGTCTCGAGTTGCGTACGGACACTTATAAGTATTTTTAGACGCCTATAATATGCAACCATTCTAATGAGTGAAGGGGATTATGCCACCTCACTACCAAACATAACTCTTTTATGCTTGGTACCAAGCATACTCATTTTTCACACACACACACACACACACACACACACACACACACACACACACACACACACACACACACACACACACACATATATATATATATATATATATATATATATATATATATATATATATA
>BQKN01064381.1:358378-400730 GCA_022839385.1 Asparagus kiusianus | reverse complement strand
TATATATATATATATATATATATATATATATATATATATATATATATGAATCAAAATATGAATATGCTAGAAGATAAGTTTAGAAAAACTTCTCTAAGAATCAAGAGCGATGGAGATGAGGAATTGAAGCTCAAAAAGTAGATGAAAAGATCTCATCCTCTTGTGAAACTCTCTTCACATAAACACTTGTAAAACAAACTTAAAACACCCTTAAACACTTGTAAAAAAACTTTTCTTTAATATCATGAAGTGCTGATGGCTGAGGGGTATTTATATGAACTCAAGAAAACAACCCAAAGCTAAGAAAACAGACAAAAACCCCAAAGAATTCAGGTCTGGAAAACTAGTCGTTGGCTTGCAACGGTCATCAGTTCGGTCGACCGGATGACACTGTTTGCTTGACCAAAGGGTGTTCATTGGTCGATCAAAACAAAGTTGTTAGTCGACTTAGGAACCCTGAGAAACAAAGCTGAAAAAAAGTTATTCTGGTCGGTCGACTGGCAGGGCTTGTTCGGTTGACCGAAAACTGACATATGGGATTTCTAGAAACTGAATTACAGAAATTTGATTTTTAAACATCACTTAAAAATATCAAATACATTCTAAAAATGTAAAACTTTGGGAAATATTTATAAACATGAATGTAAACTTGTTTGAAAAAAATTCAGATAACACCTCATATTTATGAAAAATCATTGATTTGTGAAAAATGTTAAAAATACGAGTTCATAAATACTTGATTTTAACACAATAATTGTAGACATATTTTAAAACACTTTTGAGTAGATTAACGGACTTGATAAATATATAAAATATTGTTGTTAAGTCAATAACCCAAAACTTTGATATTTTCTCAAAAATGTGTGTGTGAGTTGAGCTTGTATGTATAATACACAAAGTATAAAACCTAAATTAGAAACTATATATCCAAACTAGAAGGTCTTCAATGAGCTCATCTTGGTTTGCGGATGAAGTACGGTATTGACTCTGACTTAAATATCAAGTGGCTTCATTCCTATTTTTCTCCGACCTCCAAGAAATCGTCGTTAAGCTCAATTACATCCAACCTCTGACAATATCCTTATTATGATCAAATATATACTGAATGCATATTGGATACAAACACAAATGCTAGAAACAAGTTTAGAAATTGTTTGGTAATCATCAAAACATGATTAGAGATATAGGCTCATAAACATGAGACCTAACAGTTTTCTCATATATGTTTTGTATCTGTATTCATATCCACTTATATATCTGCATGTATATCCGTAACCATATTCGATTCTAGCGGGTATTGTTATAAATTTTCCTTACCGAGGTATATCCGTATCTGTATCCAAGATGAGTAAACGGATATGTATATGGTAAGTATTATATCCGAGCTATATCCGGACCGAATGCATCCCTAATTGCAACTATCGGCCCATGCAATTGGATCATCTATTGTCCAGCTTGCAAGTTGCAAGTGTTTGCTTTCATTGCAACTCGATGTAATAGTTGCAATAATAGTTGTAAAATATCCCTCCGGTTGCAGCTTCTGACTTATGCAATAATGAGCGTAAGTAGCACACTTCCGCTTACAACTAACCCAAAATTAATAAGAAAATAAAATCTCAAAATAATTATTTTAAATTTCAAAATATCTAAGAATTTTGTTTAAATTTTAAAATAATTTGATATAAAATATTTAAAATAGTATTTTAAAAAAAATATATCCTAAAAGATTTATTTTAAGGAAATACTTTTTCTAAAATTTAAATTTAAAAAATAATTTTTCCATGATTTTTTTTTGAAAAATACTATTTTCAAAATTTTATTTTCTAAAAAATACTATTATTTTTTAAAATATTATTTTTAGAAAAGTATAAAATTTTTAAATATATCATTTTTTAAAAATATTATTCTCCTAAAAATATTATTGTTAAAAATAAATACTATTTTTTCTAAAAAATAATTTTATCCAAAAGTTTTATTATTTTTCCAAAAATATAAAATTTCAAACTAATATAGTTTTAATATATATCATTTTAGTAAAATCCTATAAAAATATTTTTTAAAAATAAATTAATATTGTAAACGGATAAAATTTAACTAATAATTTTTTAATAGTAAAAATAACTTGCATGTGAAAAGTTACAAGCAATAGCAAACAACTATAACTACAAGTTACAAATTTTAAAAATGTAACTAAATAGTTGTAATTGTGGTTACATGTAATAATTGTTGTAACATCTTAGTTGCTTGCAAGCGACACTTAGGGGGTGTTTGGTTGCACAATTTTATAAAAAAGTTTTCTCAAAATATCTGACAATAGCAATTATGTAATTAAAAATTTTCTATAAATTTTTGTAAACCGTGTTTGGTTTAAAAAAAATTATAGAAATATTTTTTGTAAAGTACAAAAAAGTACCAAAATTTACAGAAATCAATTTTCTCTCAAAATGGGTGGAAATCACCCAGAAATCAGACATCACATTAACATTTTTCTATAAATTTAGGAGGTGTTTGGTTCAATTTCTACAAATTATAGAAAATCTTGCTATTTTCTATAAAGTTAGGGGTCATTTTCTTGTTTTGAACCAAACAAACAAAGTAAGAAAAATAAGAAAATTGGTACTTTTTAACTTCACAAAACTTTTCCTATAAATTTTTTAAGAAATATAAGGAAATCATATTTTGGGTAGAAAACATTTACTATAATTTGTAGAAATTGAACCAAACATCCTCTTACATTGCAACTACGGTTGCAATCTACCAAACACACCCTTCGTCCTTTGTCTCGTGCAAAAGTAAGCTCCAACATCATCTCCCATAAACTCTGTTTCTTGGATTGTACAATCACCTAAATGGCACAAAAGGTCCCCATGCCAATACCTATGCCGATCCCTCAAAACTATTTAAGGTATCCAACTGATGAACCTAGTATCCTCACTGATATTTATTGTTTGAAATTTTCTACTTTTGTTAATTGATTGATTTATAATTGATAACGAAGGGTGTACCATATTTACCTTCAGTGGTCCTAAATTTTACGGATAACTCCAGCTCATTTCCGGAATTTTACTCATCCTTAAAAAGAGCAATGGATGCACAAGCAGACCGAAATCTACTATTAACATACTAGCCTGATCAAGGCCCAATTTATTGTTTACATGGGCTGGGCGGAGCTCACCTAGTGTTAAGAGTTCTAACTTAGGTTCAAATTCAGCGCTATTCCTAATAGAACTCGGATAAAAACTCAAGTCGACTCCTACTAGGATTATGGAAAGTAAATTGTCAATAAAAAGACCCTCAAGGCTCCAATAATTCATCACAAAAAACTCTCGTTAAGCTTCCAACATGGAGAAATCAATTCAAGGCAATGTCAACGCCAAGAACAAGACAGAGTCCGAGTCCTCTCCCTATGAAATCCCGAAAAGCGTGTTGTTTATGATCAGAGATCAACTGAGTCCAAGTGGTCGTGTGAGCTTTGCTAAGAGTTGCAAGCATTGGAAGTACATTGCCGATAATGCTCCGGCGATGTCTACATCGAGCGGAGGCGATCATGGTCGACCATCGTCGGAGAAAGAGGCCGGTTGGTGAAGTTGATGGAAGCAAGGGTTTTAGTCTTTATTATTAAGGAAGTTTTCTTCTGTTTTTTTTTTTTTTGGTATAGGGTCTAAGCTCAATTTGTGCATGGACAATGACAATATTTGTTGTCGATTAGTCTGTGATGGTCCAATTTCTTTTCAGGATTATGCAATAATGATTTTTTTATTTTGTTATATATTGATTTCAACTGCGTTGCGAACTACACCAGTTTCGATTTTGATGATTGCATTTTTGAGAAAGTATTGAGGATGCAAAGAGAATATCATGGACTAACACCAATTTTATGTATCATGTCATATCATATCATACATCATACATCATACATCATACATAATACACCTTTTAAAAGTACGAGTTTGGGAAAATCTTTCGGTAGACAAAAATACATTTGGAATTCAAATACTAATTCATTAAGTAAAAGTAAGTTGATAAATTGATGAATTCTTATTGGATATACATAGTATGACGATAATGATATAATTTAAATTGAAATGTAAACCTGAATGAAATTATTAAATGTCAAATTTATAAATATATACAAGATGAATGACGTATATGCAAAAACTAAAAAATTAATGAGACAATAATACCTTTGGAATTCAAATACTAATTAATCCATTAAGAAAGAATATAATTTATTGAAAATCATACTCCTTCCGTTTTATTTGTTTATTGAGCAGACATCAATCCTTCTCCACATTTATCTTTTTTGATAAAATTAGACTATATTTAGATGCTGAAAAGGGATTGTAAACCTTAAACTGGAAGCCAAATTTATGTATCTTAATGAAAGAATATCAACCTACCACTCTTTTCTTTGCTATGTTTTGAAAGTTTAGTCTTTTTTGTGATTTTAAATTTTTAAGGGTATATTTTGTAAATTTTGAAATTTTGAGAGTGTTTTCTAAAAAATTTAAAATTTAAGTTGGATACTTCTAATTTCCAAGTTTCATATCTTGGTGATAAGTTTTTGAATGTTAGGATATTTTTTGCAACTTATAGCTTTCGAAAATTTAAGGTTTTTTTATCATTTTTTAATTTAAATTAAAGGAGTTTTTTTTAATTTTTATAACTCTAAGGTTATTTTTTATAAATTTTAAATTTTTAGGTGCGTGATGGTAATCCTTTGAATTCGTCTTTGCTGTCTGTAAGTTTTAAAATTTTAGAATTTCAGGATGATTTCTTATTATTTAAACTTTTGAGGGTGTTTTTATAATTTTTAAAACGTTGATGGTGTTAATTGTAGATTTTAAATTCTTCAGATGCTAATGTTAATTTCCAGATTTCATGATCATTATTTTAAGTTTTGAAATGTCGGGATATTTTGTGTAATTTTAAAATTTTAAAAATAATTTCTATGCAAAATTTGAAACTTTTTAGGTTATTTCGTAATACTTCACATAATATGTTTTTTAGTTCTTTATCTTAATAAATTAATACCGTGGAGCTATTTCATGTACTTTCTTAATCTTTTTTTTTAAAATTATTGAGCTGTAGGTAGTTCACATAGGATTTGGATAGGATATAATTTTGATTAATACTAGGTTTTATGCACGTGGTTAAATACCATGATTAAAAATATTGGTTTATTTCTTTACTAAAAGTTGCTCCTCGGTTCCACTTTGATGGTTTTTGCTTACTTATATCTCTAAACTTTAGCATTGCAATTATTTATTTTCTTTAATATTTTTTTAAATGAACTACACCCAATTTAAATTTTCATATTAATAATTGAATTGATAAGAAATAAATGTAATCCAAATTCAATTTGAATTATCATGTCACTAAGACCGACATGAAACCAAGCTTGACATGAGAAAGTATAGCATTGCAAAAGTAAAAAACACTTGAAAAAATAGCATTCTAAAAGGATAATGAATAATTAAAGCTTATAAGACAAGATGATTGGTTACAAGTGTGCTAAAATGACACAAAAGATAATTTAGAGTTTGTTACTAATCCTTAATAGACTTTAAAAAATCATAAACTAAATATTAATGCTAAATCTAGTATACTTTTATATAATGAAAGCATCCACATAAGCAAATAAAAGTACTAAAAATTTTTATGAAAATCCCTTCTAAAGATTCCTAATTTACTCAAAAAATTTATTCTATAAAATATTCAGAAAATAGTGCATTTCATTCTTTCTGTTTTATTTTTTATTGAGACGTTATCAACCCTTTTCCACCTTTATCTTTTTTAATAAAATCAGACTACTTTTAGATGCTAAAAAAGGATAGTAAAACCTTAAATTAAAAGTTAAATTTACATATCTTAATGAAAGAATATCAAACAACTACTCTTTTTTTGCTAAATTTTGAAAATTTAGTCATTTTTTCGTGATTTTGAATTTTAAGGGTGTGTTTTGTAAACTTTAAAATTTTGAGAGTGTTTTTTAAAAATTTAAACTTTTAAGTTGGGTGCTTGTAATTTTCATGTTTCATGTGGTGGTAGTAAGTTTTTGAATGTTAGAATATTTCTTGCAAGTCTGAATATTGAGGGTATTTTTTGTAATTATTGAAATTTTAAATTGTTTGTTGCAAAATTTAAAATTTTAGTGGTCTGCTGATAATTTTGAGATTTGTATTGGTTATAAGTTTTTAAACATTAGGGTTTTCTCTTTTTTAATTTTCAAAAGAGTTTTTTTATAATTTTTTAACTTTAAGGTTATTTTATACAAATTTTAATTTTTAATGTCTGATGGTAATTCCTTTAATTCATCTTTATTGTTCGCAAGTTTTAAAATTTTAGAATTTGAGAGTTCTTTTTTATTATTTGACCTTTTGAGCGTGTTTTTATAGTTTTTAAATATTGAGGGTTTTATATTTGTTATTTTAAGTTTTGAAACATCTGCACATTTTATATAATTTTAAACTTTTAAGGATAGTTTTGTGCAATTTTTAAAACTTTTTGGGTTTTTAATACTTCATATATTATAGCATATTAATCTTTAAATTATTGACCTGCAAGTTGTTCACATGAGATTAGGATAAGATATAATTATGATTATAATAGATTAAAATTTAAATAAAATATTAAAAATAGTCAAGGGTAATATTGACCGTGTAAAGATTTTTCCAAACTCGTACTTTTCAATGGAGTATGATAGATTAAGATTTAAATAAAAAATCCAAAATAGTGAAGGGTAATATTGACCGTGAAATTTTTTCTGATCTCATACTTTTAAAAGGCGTATCATTAGATTAGATTAGATTATTTTAAAGTAATTAATTATATGTTTGATCTTTTTTCAGATGAGAAATTATAATAATTTTTATAGCACTTTCATCTCCTTCAACATGTATGTTTCTTTGTTATTTTCTGTTAGACCCTAGAGGGGGGGGGGGGGTGATTAGGGTCTTATGCTAATCTAATCCGATTTTATGCCAAATAAAACTTATTAATAAGTTATCCTAGCAAGTATGAAATATAATAATGTATATGAGCTAGGATAAGTAATATGAACAACAAGATATATCCTAACAAAGAGATATAGGCAATGTATGTGCAAGGAGATATAAATACAAGGGTAAACAATCTAAACTAGATAGTGGGCAATATAATCAACAAGCAATATACAAAGACGATATAAGATATGAACATAAAAGTAAGTACGCCAATACAATCACAAACAACCAATATGATTACGGAGTTCGGTCCCCACGACCTACGTCTCCGCTCCTCACCTCGAGGAGATCTCCACTATCACAACCGGGTTTTCTACGTTCACCCGAACAACGTTTACACCACACAATACAATCACTATGCAATCACACCTCACACACTAAGTGTTGGTCCTAGCCCGTGTCCTCCTCCTTAAGTGCTCGGTTACAACCTCTTCCTAGGCACGTCAACCGACGCCACTCCTCTTGGATTCGACCCTGTCTCTCACCACACACTCCCCACTCGGTGTACAAGTGTATTACAAAGTGATACTCACAATTAGGCTCAATACAAAAGGTTTGTTCTCTATAATGGATGAGAATGAATTATAAGCTCACTCTCTAGGTTACACAATCCCACAACCCAATTATACTATGAATGTAAATACAATAAGCTCAATGGTTGTGTGTGCAAACAAAGAGAAAATAAAATCAACTAAACTCAATATGAACACTAGCTTAATAAAAAGATAATCAAACAATATAAGATATAAAGCTAGATTGAGTTTAGAAAACTTCTCAATAGATCAAGAGTGGAAGGAGAAGAGTTGGATGCTCAAACACCAATAGATGATCTCCTCAAGCTCTTGTGGAAGTGATTCACAAAACCAAAACACTCAAATGCTTAAAAGCTTATAAACACACTTTGAACAAACTTAAACCCTTGATTAAAACTTTCTTAAACTTGTTTTAAAACTCTCTCAATCTGTTTTGAAAAGAGATCAGCAATGGGGTATATATACTCACTTGAAATCTCAGCCAAAAACCCCAAGCCAAAAGACAAAAACAGCCCCAGCAAACAGCTCAGGAAAATAGCCGTTGGAAGCCAACGGATACATTGTCGGTCGACCGGAAATCTCGTCGGTCGACCGATGGAGCTTTCGGTCGACCGGACCGGTCGACCGACCAACTCTCTGTTGCAAACTGACGAGAAATCAAAACGAGCGGTCGACCGGTTCGGTCGACCGATAACTGATACTTCAGAAAATGATTTTGAAAACTGTTTTTCTGATTTTAAAACCCTGTTTAAAAATATCAAATAAATTCCAAAAAATATAAAACTTTGGGGAATGATTGTAGACATGATAATAAACATGCTACAATGACTGGTTATCAGAAAGGACCTCCCAAATAAAAAATATCATCATTTTACAAAATAGTCCAAAACATGAAAA
The DNA here is from genome assembly GCA_022839385.1 of Asparagus kiusianus. NCBI lineage: Eukaryota > Viridiplantae > Streptophyta > Magnoliopsida > Asparagales > Asparagaceae > Asparagus > Asparagus kiusianus. Next base: position 392,296 of record BQKN01064381.1, on the reverse strand, counting down.
TATGAGATACTTGAATTTTGATGTTTTGACATAAACCAACTTTTGAAACTTTGTGAAATGTTTTTATAGACTTAGAAAAACATGTATAAACTGATATTGAAGTCTATAAACTAATAAGACAATATTTTCACAAAATTACATATTCTATGCAATGTTTTCAAAAACACAACAGTAAATATGAAATATATGATTTCATATTTATAAACATGAAAACTCAAAAACTATGTATGTATATATATAACTATATATATGCATAGAAACCAAAACTTGTGTATATATATATGACTATATATATATATGAAGAAACCAATAAATGTGTGTGTATAGATATTGAGCTTAAGGTACTTAACACACATAATATAAATCCTAAACTACATTACCCAAGCAATCTTGATCTTCATTATAGCTTAACTTGGTACACGTTGCGGATGAAGCTTGAACTTGATCTTTAACTTGAATTGTATGTTGCTTCACTCCACATTTCCGCCAACCTCCGTTTGATATCATCGTTAAAGCGCTATTCCATCCATCCTCCAACTCGTTGTTTGCCTAAAATAAATACGAAAATACAAATACTAGACAAACAACATTAGAAGTAAATTGTTTGTTAAACATCATCAAAACAAGAAGGCCAACAATCTCCCCCTTTTTGATGATGACAAACAATTTACAAAAAGGATATATGCATGAAAGGAAATAAATATATAAATAATAATTCACATGCATATAAACAAGAAGGAATATACTCACAATATTTCTCCCCCTTTGACAACATCAAAAAGGGGACAAGAATTAAGAGAGCGAAAGCTCCCCCTATCAATAAGCATGGGTGAGTAAAACACATATAGGGATTGCTCCCCCTATCAAAATGCCATATAGAATATACGAAATGAAGATCATGGCAAACATATGTGAGCAAGCATAGATGGAAAATATGCTAAACACAACTCACATACATAAAGATAATGAGAACACATATGATTATGTCATTATGGAGATAGTGTCTCATTACACTAATATAAAAACCATGTATAAAATAGATTTATGAAATCAAAAGAAGTAGAGCATGAGAATCATGCAAAAAGTTTTTAAATGAAAACAAAGTAATTAATGAAATCATAAATCAAGATTTAAGTTCAAAAACAACGTTTGATAAAAAAATCTTTGTAAAGCTTGATCAAGTCACATATAGAATACATTATAAGGCACGAATAGATGATCCATGAGCACAAACATATAAATATCATCATATAAGTGAAATATAATGAATTCAAAGCAACAAATCAAAATAAAATCTTTAACAAAAGAAATTTAAGAGAGGCAACAATATATCAAGCTCTTAAGCTTGTTCAAAACAAAATTAAAGAGAATCTCACACGTATCTTAGATCTTAATACTAATTGTAATACTTACTATAGGTATTAGTTAAAATAAATTTTATGCATGTGCTTAACTTATATGACCCTACTTTAATCGGATTAGATAATCTTTTTTTTACACCAAAACTCTTCTACAAAACCAAAAAAGAGTAGCAATGACATAGCTATATATATATCCACAAGACCATAGATATCTTAAAAATGAACGAAGAAAACCACACAAATAAACACCATATTAATTACCTCCACACACTCATTGTTTTCAAAACAACCCTTCTCCATCTTCATCTATAATATATCCACATACTCAAATTAAGCTGCTGGAGTTTCCCCCTTACTAACTACACCATTGATCAACCCTCCTTTTTTTCTTTGTACTTAAATTGTATAACATTCATGGCGATAAGTACTCACATAGGTCCTCTACCTGCCTTGAACACCCTAAAAATAATATACTAGGCCTTATAGTTAGTTGATAATGAGATCCTGTCATTATAAATAAATTAAGTAATTAAAGATTAATAATTCTTAAGAATGTACTACGTTCCTCTAGCTTGTATTGTAAACTTGTTAGTTGTTTATTCCTGATCCTAAGAGATTTTCAAAATTGATCTTGAGAGTTGCTTACATTAAAAAAATTATGTTAGAGGGCCGATACAAACTTTTTTATAGTTTAAGATTGTCAACATATTTTGTCTCTAATGCATATAAATTATGAGTAATAATATAATTTGATTTATCCAAGTATATGCTAATATATTTTTGGACACTTGTCTTGTCTTTTGCTTTTTATTATATCTGTTGATGTTAAATATTACACAGTCAAATAAAGTCACAGAGTTTGCAAGGGGTCGCTTTCTTCTTCGACTTTATGCCTGATTCCGGACTTAGGATGATTGAGCAATCTAAACATAAGGAGTCGTAAGAGGGTGGGGATAAGTTCCCTCATGGTACCTCCGACGATCAAGTCAGTTGATGAACTTAAGCTTGAGTGGAGTAACAAAACTATGTTTTCTTTTTTTGTGTAGTGCATGCTCTTGGGGTTTTTAGATTACGAACCTTTGGCTATGGCAAATAGCATCTGTATATAAAGAAGATGCCAATGGCAGATTAGTAACTTCGATCATGCAAATGGCGGTGAGAAAGTATGAGCTGGAAGGTGAGTCATCATTTTCTCTACACGCGTGGGCTGGCGATAGGAGGAAGATCACTTCGGCCTCGATTTGAGGAGCGATCGATGGGACATGGGTTGATAAACGGTGTGATGACGCATGGTCTTTGAGTAGACATGATGTGACTTGTTGTCAGAATGGATAAGCTTTGGCGAAGTTATCTTCTAGCTTCACTGAGAAGTAATGTCCATCATGATGGGCCTCACGATGAGAGTCGACTCATTGAGAAGAGTGACGACTCGAGGAGTGCTGGATAAATGGAGTCGGGTGACGACTCGTCCCGCCTCTTGAGTCGACATGGAGGAGTATCGACTCAACTAGGCCGGCTAGACTCTCGGTGAGTTGCCTACTGTGAGAGGGCCGACTGGTACTGCCTTCCGTGTTAACATTGATGAATGTCGACTCGTCAGGTTAGCTAAGTTGGACTGCTAGCTGATCTCTGGCTATCTCTCCCGTCGGTCGAGATGTCGACTCGTCTGGGAGATCAGGATGTCTCATGCCGATTAGCACCGCTTCTCGTGTCGACACTGGGGTGTCAGCTTGCTTGGCTGAATGGAGATGGCGACTCATCAGATCATATATTTGGAAATAGTTGTACCCCATAACAATATCCAACTTGATAACATAATTGATGTATATGATAAAAACACTACTGTAGAATTGCCCAGGAAAGAGATAAAGGTGGAGAAGGATTGATCTCGGCTGAGCTTATACAAACCATCTTAATATTATGTATTTGTTTATATTTTTATTACCAATTCAACAATATATTATTGTAATTTTTTTAACCTAACACTACATTTAATGACTAAGATAAACAAATTGGAGATCGATGATGTGATCCGATAAATAAATATGTTATATGAAGTTTGATATATACAAATTTTAAAAAAATAATGTTGTGTATGCAAGTATACAAAAGTGTATTAATCCTAGTTTTACACACAAATCTATTTCATAAAATTTTAAAAATGTTTAAATAAAATTTATGGCAAATGTAATTATCCATGTTTATAGTTTTTAACACAAAATGAATCTAACATATTTTATAGTAAGAAAATAAATAAATAATAAATAATTTTAATATTTAACCAAGTGCATTGCACGTGCACAAGAACTAATACCCATAATTGAGCAAGGCACATCAATTAAAAATACAAGAGTTATAGTAAATGGATAGATTAGGAAGGTCATGATAGATATTGATTGTAGAGGGCCCCAGCACCCCCCCCCCCCAAAAAAAAGAAGGAAAAAGAAAAAGAAAAACAACAACAACTTTCAATCTATACTACTTCTAAAAGAGAAAACAAATTTCAACATACCCATTTTGCCCTTTACAAATTTCTTGATTCTAATTTTATCCTATATTTTTATCCTTGTTTCCCCCTATTTTTCCCTTCTGTAATCTTTGTTTATTAAATTATTAGTATTAGTAAATAATTTACTCTTTCAAATATAGCTTCCAACCTTCAAGATTCTCTTTAATTAATTTTTTTCTATGAACATTAAACTCTCATTTAAGGTTAATTTCACATAACCCTGTCATTTACTCTTCCAAATGTAACTTTCAACCATTTAACTTCACTTTTATTTTTCTATTCTTGCATTTAAACCTCATTTACTCTTTCAAATATAGCTCTAGACGTTTCAACTTACCTTTCATGATTCTATCACAAATTTAAATTTTCATCTTCTTTTATGTAAGTTTATGATATATAATAAAAGGTGAGCAGATCCCTAGCACAGAGCAGTAGCTGAGGTCTGTGAAAAATAGAAAGACAGAAAAGAAAGGGGAAAAAGAATATGGTGTCAATCTTGCAGGGCAGCGTACGAAGAGCTCGACACCGGCACATGCGAAGAATGCTACGAGGAGGCGAGCGAGACGGAGGAGGAGCTGAAGCAGGAGATTGAGGACCTCAAGTGTAAAACCCCGTAAAATTTGAATATTATATGAATAATAATAATAAATATGCTATATGGTGATAAATAACATATTTTAATATTTGAGTATGCTAGAGATTGATTTTAGATCAATCCAATGTATATATATGAATATAGGAGTGAAATCATGCACGACATGCACGAGCTTGAATATGGAAAAACGATTAGTTAAGAGTATTTATATTTTATACATAGATACAATTCTAATCTGGGAAAACTCAAAAGATAAAAGTTGTAGGCCTCTTCAATAGATTTCCATCACATCTTAAATCACCTCTTTCTGAGTTTGGATGTGAAAATTACAGCCAAAACAACAAAGACATGCACACACAGATTTTTTTTTCCTTATAAGCCGACTTACACCAAGTCGACTTATAAGTCGACTTACACCAAGTCGACTTACGAACTGTTTCTAGTTTTCTTTAGGGTTTTTGGGTCGTATCTGTTTTGTTTCGATCCTAGGTTTATATATAGTTATTTAAAACCTATTTTACTGCACTTTTTCATGAGAATACAGCAACCATGCCCCTCTAAAACCCTACTTCAAGTTTTCGAGTTTTTGAAAGAGTTTAGTGAAGGATTCGCCGAGAGGAAGGCGAGATCTGTGTTTTTACCAAAGGAAGAGGTCTTGCACGCTTGTTGGAATGATCAACAGCAATGTGATGCAAGATTATTGTAGGCTGTCTAAAAATCACAATAGATAGTCAATCCCCATCAAATACCGATGATGGAAGTTACAATCTGACGACTTCCAGAAGGTTGCAAATGGATGACTTTTCACATAGATCGAGAAGAGTTACAATTCAATAACACTTCTTACAACTGATGAAAACTCTATTCAGTGGTGTTCACAATCAACAGTGAGAGTTACAATCTGACGACTTTCACACCCCACAAGAGCCAAGACAAAGATTACAAGACAATGATCTTTGTAATGCTATGACAAAAGAGATTACTTGTTGATTACCTCTTCAAAGCAAGGCGCGGAACTCATCACCGCACTCTAAGACCAAAACGCGGAGGTCCTCCCCGTGTGTCAACATTAAAACGTTAGAGTCGGATCTGCATTGCAACAAGCAAAACGCGAGCGACCCCCGTATTTCCGAGCTTTAACAAGCAAAACACAAGCGACCCCCGTGTTTCCAAGCTGCAATAAGCAAAACGCGAGCGGCCCTCGCGTTTTTGACGTTCAGTCATTACCCAACTCCGTGTCTCAACCCTAAGACGTGGAGTTAGGATCCTGAACGCCAACTTGGGCATTGTTTGACTCATTCAACATGAGCTGAACGGTTCCAAAATCGTTTCCCACGATTTGGGGACGGTTACACCCCACTTAGGAGTGATTTAAGGGGCGGTTACACCCCCTTAATCCTCTATAAATAACTAAAAATCAATTCAGTTCAAGGGTTCGGTCTGTTGGGATTTCTTGGAGCAAAAAGGAGCTTTGGAGATCGGCATCATTCTCCAACAGAGATCATCTTCAACTTCAGCAACGAGGAGCTCCTTCGGCCTTGGCTTGTCAAACCGACTTTCAGTTAAATCAACTCTTTTTCAAGAGTTCAAACTCGTTTAGAGTTATCAACTCACCCGGAGTTCTAAAAATTGCTTTGCAAGTTCTCCACAATATCAAATCGTAAGGAGAAGACATCGTTCTAGTGAAGCAAAATGTTTGATCGTCAACGGAGAGCAAACTCGACGCGAGCATTTGAGGGAGGCACTCCATCGCCACCGTGAAGAACCCAGAATTAAACAAAGGGGAGAATCCAGATCATCTCTCCTCTCTTTTGTAATTAGGAAATTCAATTGTAATTGAGATCAAAGGAATACAAATAAATTTTTCTTTCATTTCTTTAACTACGAAATTTTTCCACCAAACAATTATATTCGTCCAAACTCATCATCATAGCTAAATAACTAGTTTAGATGTTTAATATGATGTTGAATACGTGTTTTCATGCTTTAATCTTAACCTTTGGTGTTAAAAGTCAGATTTTTTATATTAAATCTTAAACCAATGCTAGATCAGTAATTTTTTCTTACTGTTTATGATAGAATAATGATCATGATCTTTAGGGTTTCAATTATTTTCGTTTTAAATCTTTTAAACATGTTTAACTTATGTAATAACCCTAGCTTGATATTTAATTATTTTTTTATGCTAATTAATCATGCTTAAACCCTATGTTTGTGATACCTAAATAACGTAGACATGTTTAAACAAATTTTATGTCTCTGTTCATATTTATAAATGATCATGCTATGACAATCGTGTGATATTTCATGTCTTTATTGAAAATCTTGTATAATCATGTTACTAATCCTAATTAGTTTTAATCCAAATGTTAAATCATGTAATCTGATATCTTTTAATTAGTTGTACATATTTATAACCTGGTTCCTATGTTCCATGTTGAAGAGAACGAGTTTTTTTGAGAAATATCTCAGAAAACATTAAATCATCAACCTGGAAGTCGACTAAGTCAACTTATGAGTCGACTTGCCACAAGTCGACTTATGTGATTTTTTTATATTTCATGAGTTTTGTTTTTGCACTGTTTTAAGATGCATTCGTGGGGTTCGAAACGTACTTTTGTACACGTACATTCACACATGCACCAGTACAGTGTCGTTGCACACACATGAGTAACCCAAAGGGAGTTTTGACAAGAGTTAGGTTGTTTATAATAGAGTAGTGATTGTTCTACACTCGTTGGATATTGTTAATGAGTACAACTTAGTACTATATGAGATAGTATGTCGATATACTAGATATACATAGTTTATGCATAAGATGGATATCGTTGATGAGCCCAGTTCAATGCTACATGAGATAGTACGTCGATATTCCATATGTACAGGCCATTAAGTCGGGTTTGGATGCTTTGTATAGAAGTATGTCCGTACGAGTGTGCGTGAGGCTGGTAATCCGTCTATTTATGGTGATTGTGAGCCATCTATTTGGATACATATGTGGTAGGTCGTTCCGTACTCAGGCTACGTGCTGAGATCGCGATAAGACTAATAAGCCATGTACACAGTTTAGGATACCTACAAGGTAGTCCGTAACTTTGAGACTATTGATTTATAGCCTAAGTTTTAGGCATATGTCATTTATGAGTTCAACTCATCTTTAAGATATATGACCGAGATACTTTGATATTGAAAGTATACCAGATTATATATCTGTATTTATTTTATCTCCCTAGTGATTGTGGAAGATATTATAAATACGATGTAATGATGTATTTATATTTCTTTACTATTTTCTTTACTTGTTAGTTGGGATCAATAATTAGCGATTCACAATTTGAGACATATGATATATACATGAGAGTTTCCTTGTTTGGATTATTTCGCTCGATGTACTACGTCTCGTGTTGTAGGTTTCTAAATATTAATTCTATTAGATATGAGAAAAATGATATAGGTAGACTATGTTTAATAGATAGAGCCTTCACTTCATCTAGCAGTCCTTCCCCTAGGGGCGGATGGAGGTAATCTTGCTTTAGCGTTCTAACACTCTTGTTGTTATTCTTTTTGTTTTAAACTTCCTTTCAGGCGGTGCCGAGGCTTGGAGAGTTGCAAGATGACAGAGTTCTTGCATAGCCACCATTACATGAGTTATTAGTAGAGGCTCCATAGTAATTATTATGTTCTTATTTAGACAATAGAGTTTTATTTTCATATGGTAAAGGAAGTGTGCCTTAGTACGATGTTTAGTTGATTCATGTTAAGACAGATTCATTTTTTTTGTTGTATACAGATATTCCGTTGAGACATGATTTCTGTATGAGATATATCTTTCTACATCATGTCTATGCATTTATTTCCTTATTTTACCTATTTTGTACCTGCACTTTTATTTGATTCCACTGGAGGATATAATTATGATTGGTGAAACGTGTTTATGCATAGTATGGGTATATGATAGGTTTGACATCTCTGGGTTCACCTTGGACTGTAGCCATGTGTGAAAACAGAGGCGTCATATCAAGTCCAAGGTGGCCTTTCTCCGCCTCAACTCCCCCCTCAACAACCACCACCTCCTCCACCCCACCGTCGACATCCTCCTCCACGCCATCTCCGACTCCCTAGAAACCCTGTCCTCCTCGTCCTCCTCCACCGCCCTCACTTCCACCCCCACCGTCCCCGCTCACCGTGTCGTTCTGGTACCCACTCCACAACTCACTTTGATCGAAATCTAGGGCTTAATTGCTGTAATTTCGTAGAGTTAGGGCATCACGCTGTGATTCGATCTGAGCGTCGTTCATGATTATACTATGTGTCTGTGATCAAATTAGTCTATTTGACCAAACGTGCGACACAACACAAGGTTAAGTAAAAGATTAGATTTTTCTTCTCTTTCCTTTAGTGTTCTTCAAATCAGGGCTTGATTCATTGAGTTTTGGGTAGTATTAGGGCATCTTCTCGATTAATTAACTATAAATAGGGCTTAACCTGATTGGAGAAGGGAATATATGGTATGCCATCTATATTGTAGCATTAGAGCGTAGGCATAGATTGTAGAGATTCTCATTGTTTAGTTTTTAGATAGATGTTAATGCAAGGTTTGATCTGCAATTTAGCTATGTTCTTGTCCATTATCGTTATATGTTGAGCATGTAACTGAATTTGTTCTGGACTCATAGTTTGCTTAAATCTGTCTATGGATTGATCTACAAAGAATATACAAGTTTATGAATTCATAAATAATACTTACTCAAAGATGAGATTTTCTTCTTCTTCTTCTTGTTCTTCTATGTCTCTTACCTAAACCAAAAGTCAGCCTATTGTTTATGCTTGAATAGTCATGATTGTCATTTTTACTTAGCCTTCAACCACGAGATGCTTGGAGGGAAGGGGGCTTCTGTTAGCTCCTACTCTCAGCATAAAAATCGAAAATGCTCTTCTTTTTTCATTCAGGCCCATGGTTTAGAATCTTGAATTCGTCATCTCGGTCTAAAGGTTTGAATTTGACAACGTTAGCTAGATTATGAGATTATAGATCAACATGATTTTTGATGCAAACTAAAAAGGGAAGAAAAATAAATTTTATCTTAGACTCACTTCTTTCCTTCTCCTCTACTTCCTTCGACCTCTTTCGCTCTCTCTCAATTTTGCTTTCTTTCTTGACACAGCTGAGAACAAGGTGTTTGCCCCTTCCTATCTTATCTGAGGATTTCTTTTATTTGAGTGGCTAATTAATGTAAAATTTTGGTGTATAGGTTTTGCTTGGAAAACTAATAAAAACCCATATTTGGAAATCAACTTCATAAATTCCAAACACGTAATACCTGCATAAAACCTACATGCATTTTTCATAATACAAATTCTTGAGTTTTTTCAAAGAAATCTTTAGTTAATTATTGAATTTATTAGGTAAGATTTTAAGTATTAACAAATATCCTCTTAAGAATTGGGTTGCTACAGGATTACTTCAGCGAGTAATAAGAGAAAAGGAATTTGCAGCAACCAGAAGAGAAGTGGTAGAACTTATAAAATTATGTTGTGGACAAAAGGTTCAGAGTTTGAACATAACATGTCTAAAGAAACCTAAAGGTGCAATCATTAAGGCGTCGAAACAGTTTAAGCAAATCATTAGCTTCATGGATATTCATATGCTTGATGGCTGGACTCCAGTTTTTTTCTTCACGTGGAACTTTATTAGGTTAAATATTCAGTCCATTACAACTATACAGCCTTAACTTATTCAACCAAATTTATAGATTGTTGATTGAACCTGAATACAAATGCCTATTAATTCAAGGGTCAATTTAGTTTTAATAATTTTAGTTTTTCTAGACAGGATGCCTACAGATAGATTAAGGTTTCCTACAATTACATGCAGTCGGTTAATCGTAACTGTCTTAAGAATGTAGATGTAAACATTATAATGGATGCTAACACAATGACATAGCCAGAAATTAGAGCTTAAGGGGAGCACTCTTATTACTTTTCTTAAAAATATTAAAACAATTATATTGATAATCACAATTAACAATATAAATATTATTTTTGATGTAAAATATTGTCTCAAACTCGACACCAAATGTTATATAAGAGTACCCCCCATGTCCAAAAGAATAATTAAAGTTAATAAAACCAGGTCCCAAAAAATAATGCAATTTATAAGCTTAAAACAAATATATTTACAAACTAACCCGGGGACTTGCCATTTTTTGAAATCATTACATAATTGCATTATTACTAATAGTATCATAATCATCAAATTTGATTTGTTGCTAAGCAGTCATTCACATTGATTTCACATATAATTAAGCATTTTAGCTTCCACGATTGCTGAAAATAGTCTCTCAACATTTGTAGTTGCAACGACAAAAATAGCCTTTAAGATTTTAGCTTGATCTTTAGTTTGCAACGTGAAATTGCTTATCAGGATAGAAAGCAAATGTGATAATAAGTCTTCTATGCTTTTTGAGGTTGTTATTAACGGCTAATGGAAGTTGGACTTCTTATTCATCAGTTTAAATTTATAAATTAGTTGTAAAGTTCCTACGTTAAAGCCTTTAATTGTATCCTTTTCGTTTTACCCCTACCTAAAGATGAATTTATTAGAGATCATTCTCTAATGGTGGATTGACATTTATTTGTATTGTTCAAGATAAGCCCACAAAGATATCTGTTATGTTTATACAAGGCGCATTAGAGAGTTTGAGCATAAGGCTAAGAGCGAAGGATATTAGATATGCCAAAGAAAATTTAGCTTTTGAGTGCACCTTCCATGGAGATGTTAATGAACTTCAAATTTTGGTTTTGGAAGAGAACACATAGGAGTTATGTGGATTGAGTCTCTGGGGGATACCTGGCCCCTCCCCTCTAATCTCCTCTATTTGCCCATGGTCCTACACTTTATAGCATGCTGTGAGGATGTTGAGTTCCAACTTACCACAGAATAAGGTCAATGTTCTTGAGTCCTTAAGGATTAGGATCATCAAAACCACCGAATAGATCGCGGAACAACTTATAGTGCAGTACCAGTATAATGACTAGCTCTTAGTTAATTTAGGCTTGGATGCTAATATTTTTATTTCGATTCTTATATATCAGTGTGATTATAATAATAGTTAGGTTGTCGAAGAACATGTATCGATACGCCCACATTTACTTGATAATTATGAATGCCATTGACCCTGGTATCATATCTACATCCAATAAGATCTGGCTATCATGAACCATTTGCCACTAATATTTCCTCTTATGCTTTTATGAAGTGGTAGCTTCTTTTGATCCTCTGAATTCATAATTCCTTATAATTTATCAGTATCTAACATATCTATCATTTATTTTATTTTGCTCCCTTTCTCTAACTGTGTTGGAAATGAGAATATATTTGAAAATGTTCATGTCTTGTCATTAAGCTAGTGCTTGGCACGTTTTTGTTTGATTATTGTGAACTTGTGATGCTAGATCTTATATTCATATGTTAAGGTGGTATATTGGAGCTTAGGTAGAAATTCATACAAAAGCATAAGTGGAATAAAATCATTCAGGTGCAAGTAAATATCTTAGAGGTATATTTATTTTGAAATTGAATAAAGAAATTGTAGATAGTGATTGTTAGAAAGTGAACATTGTGATGGATGATATTGAGTTTCATTAATAGGTAGTCATTTAAGTGTTAACTCAATCATTCTTCCTCTAATACTATCTTTTTGGTGTGGATGAAAGTTATGTTGAGGTCAGGAGAAATTAGCTCGCAGACATGGGAATTGGCTAATTTTAAGATTACTTTACGAATCTAACAATAAGATATTAATACTTCTTAATTAAGTCTAGACTCAATAAGATACTAATTTTTTTAATTAAGTTATCTTCCTCTACTCTAAGAAAACCATAAGAATGACCTTTGTGAACTTCTTAAACACCACGAAGTGCCAGCTTCCTAGCGTATTGATGTGTCTTGATACCTTCTTCTTGTTAAGAAATTTGAGGTGGTTTTGAAGGTGATAACAGTCTTGGTGGCTCTATTTGGAGATTGACATTAGATATAATTACATTGTCACAACAACACAAGGTATGTCTATCATCAGATATAATTACATACTGAATTATTTCTAGAAGAGCATGGATAACGGCCTCGTGTTCACAGTGTCATCTTCAAAAGCAGCATAGTCAATCATCAGTAGACGTACATGGAACTATATTTGGTCACTTAATCACCCATTATAGGTGATATCATCGAGATTTGAATGTTTGAAGAAATATTAATTCTAACATCTTGCAAATAGGTTTTGGTATGAACTTAGTTGTAGTGGTGAATTGTTTTAATGATTTTTTTATTTTTATTTTTTTACGTATTAATTATCAAGTTAAGAGAATAATATGTAGTTGATTGACTATAATTTGTTGATATGGTCATGTGGGTATAAATTTGTGACATATACAAGTAATTAGGAGAAATTAGTTGTAACTGATAGATTTTTTTCACTCTTAAGCGCATCAATTTATAATTATAAACTTTTAAATTTGTTTAATTTGTCGATTCATTAACACACCCATATGTTGATTAAAATAGGTATTCATCTCAGAGAAAAATGTTTTGGCAGCAATAAGAGAGTACCTACTATTTCCCTTTGACAGCTCAGAGTTTACCAATTTTTAACTTTGACACCCCTAAATTATTTTATTTCAATATTTTGATATCCAACAGTTTCAATCGTATTTTAGTTTCATACCACAAAAGTACTTTTTAACACTACGATATCCCTAGGTTTTAATCTCATTTAACTTTGATACCCACATCTAGATTTTGTTAGATTTTTTTTGTTAATTTTCTACTGTTGTTTTAGCAACTGGGCAAACTGGATCTAAATGTATCATATGCTAAAAGCACCATACAAATTAAACAAAAGATCTAACACTTTGATAGGATATTAGAGTGAAATATGATTGGAACTTTGGATACTAAAATGTTACATGAATACTTTGGGTATCAAAGTAAAATTGGATTCAAAGTTTGGGGTGTCAAAGTGTTAAGAAATACTTTAGCCTATTGAAGTAGAAAGATGTAAACTTTAGGATACCAAAGTGAAAATTATCATTTTCGTTTTAGCTCATCCTCTAATAATATTGCAATTTTAAGGATTATTCGGTATTTAACAAGCAATTTTTCCTCTCTGCAAATGTATCCTCTAATAATATTGTTTTCAGGGTTGATCTTTGAACTAACATGTTTTTGTTTTTTCTTTCTTTGTATAGGTTGTGTAGCTTGAATGAGAAGCCCATTCTCAGCTTAGGGATGTAATGTTAGTTCATTATGGATGTAGCTAACATTGAATAAAACTAAAGCATATTTGTGTGTAGTTGCTTAATTTGTATGTAGTTGCATAATTGTTTTTAATGTAAATGATAGTTCATTGCAAGATTTTTGTTGTTTGATTGATTTGTTTCTTTTTGTCGAAGTTGCATTTTCGGTGAATTTTCCCATTTACGTTTGTTTTTTGTGAAGATTGTGGTGAAGGCGATGTTGATAATAGACTCTTGTATAAGCATGATGCTTGTACTACTGTTGTGGAGTTAATCTCTACTCTATGTGAAGTATAAGTGTGTGCTTCATAAAATTTTTAATATTGATGTACATAACATTAGTTGACCTTCAGAGGTTTCCCCTCGTAGGGTTCCTAACATGCATCACGTGCAACACACGTTTTGCATACTAGTATTAGTGAAAAACAATAAAGTAGCATAACAGTGGTACATGAGGATACAAATATGCGGGCTATATTTACGAGCAGTGTTTAGCTCTTTGGAAAAATGAAATGGACCGACCCAGTGTACATGTAACTTCTCAAATCACCCACTACAAGTGATTGGACAGTTGAGAGTTTACAATATGACTTTCACGATCCTTACTTTGATTCTTAGCTGGGTTCTCATTCAAAAGTAACTCCTCAAATCATGAACTTCGTTCTTATTTCTAAATATAACTAACACTATATTTGAATTAATTGTACTTCTTTCCTTGGCTGTCTCATGATCAATCACACTATTCTATTGAAAAATGATGGCGATTTAAAGAGATGGGACTCTTTATTGTTTATCTACAATGAAGGATAAAACTCAAATTGTTGTTCCTAATTAGGGGCGCAAAAAATCCATATCGGAGGATACGCCCGCTATATTCATTAGAATACATATATGATTATTATATATCCATATTAAATATGATATGTAGTGAAATATATGGATTAATATCTAACTTATTATAATACATATTGGTCATATAATTGTAGTAGTAATGTGGTGGCATCATGACCAGAGAGTTGTGAACTCGTGGATTAGTGGGCCACTCCCACGTGAGTAGCTACAAGGCACGGAGGAAAACGTGAAGAGAATAAAAATAAGCTCCTGGCCCACCCGAAGTTGCAGGGAACGGTTCCTGGACGAGGTGATGGCCCACCCAAGTTTGATCTTTATAAAACCCAACGTGTTTTCCCTAGGTTTGCGTGCAAGTGAGGTGCAAGGAGCCTTGGTTTTCTTTTTTTGGCGGCTACAGGCTTGCAAAAACAGAAGAAAGAAAAGAGCGCAGAAGGTTTGTGTGCGGCTGCAGTTCGTGCAAAGGAGTTTGTTTTGTTTTGTTTCTTTGTGTTTGAGCAGCCCTTCTCTAGGGTATTGTGCATCCTTTTGTAAAGAGATATTGTGAGGGATTTGAGAGTTCGTTTGAGGGTTTAGTTTGTGAGTGATTGTAAACCCTAGTTGGAATCTTTCCCTCTAATAGTAGATCTCTCCCCTCCTTGTCCCGTGGACGTAGGCAATTGCCGAACCACGTATATCTCTGTGTTTGGTTTGATTTGTCGTAATTGGCTTGGTTCGTGCAAGTGTGTGACTTTCTTCTTCCGTGATCTCAAGTTCGTTGTGTGTGCGTGCAGCGCTTCCGCATAGGCGCACGACAAGTAGTATCAGAGCCTAGATTTCAGATCTAGGGTTTTGGAGTTTGGTGGAGGAAGATTCTTGTGTGAAGCTTAGTTCTTGGAGTTCTCGGCTTCGGTAGAGATAGCATTAGGAGTTACCGTTGGAGACTTCGCTTTCCTCGTGTGGTTAGGAAATCTATTTGGAATCCAATCTAGAGTTCAGTTTGGGTGGTTCCTAATTTCTATCAAATTTATTCTTTCTCTATAATTTGGAGTTAGTTTGCAATGGGAGAAGAATGTGAAAGCAGCAGGTCAATGGCGAGTACGGTTCAAGTTGGTTTTCAGAATACTAAGATTAGTGTGGTGAAGTATGACGGCACAATCAACTTTGGTTTGTGGATGAGCAACGTACAGGATGCGCTCAATGCTCAGAATTTGGAAGAGACCATTATGGTCCACGAGAGGCCACCTAAATATGAAGAGGCGGTATAGGAGAAGATGAATAGGAACGCTTGTGGGGTGATCAGGTCCTGCTTAGAATAGGAGCTAAAATATGATGTGATTGGGGTGACGTCTGTAATGAAGATGTGGGAAATTCTCAACAACAAGTATCTCACAAAGAGTGTTGAGAACAGGTTGCACTTGCTGCGAAGACTCTTCAGATTTCAGATATCCAGAGGCACCTCGCTAGCGGCTCATGTGAACAACTATACTAAGTTGTTGTCGGACTTGGCGAATGTTGATGAGAAGATATCAGATGAGTACAAGGCGATTATTTTGTTGGGCTCCTTACCGGATGAGGAGTATGATACCTTCGTGCTCACTTTGTTGAACGGGAGATCTTCTATCAGCTATAGTGAAGTGACTAACGCTTTGACGAACTACGATTTGAGGAGGAAGGACAAGGAGACTTCCCGTGCTAGCACTTCAGGCGAGGCCTTGTCGACGAGAGGTAGAAGCCCATATCCGAAAGGTGGTAATAGAGAAAGGTTAAAGTCTAGAGGCCGCCACCAATTAGCAAAGAACCAATGTGCATTCTGTAAAGAGCAGGGACATTGGAAGAGAGACTGCCCGAAGCTCAAGGAGAAGGAGAATGGCAAGAAAAAGTGCCCGAAGGCCAATGATGTGAACGTTACGAAAGGCAATGATTCTGATGATTCGTGCTTTTCTCTACTGATTACTCCAGAGGTGAACTATGTGGATGCATCAGATTGGATGATTGATTCTGGCGCTACTTATCATGTGACTCCTAGGCGAGATTGGTTTTCATCATTTGAGAGACTCGACGGGGGTGTTGTTGTCATGGGAAATGATCAATCCTGTGGCATTTGTGGGATAGGTACTGTGAGGATTCAGATGCATGATGGAGTAGTCCGTGAGTTGAAGGAGGTGAGATTCGTTCCTCAACTAAAGAAGAATCTTATCTCAGTTGGAGCTTTGGAGGCGAAGGGATTCAGGGTGACCTTTGAGGATGCTGTAGTGAAGGTTACTAAGGGATCTTTGGTGGTGATGAAGGGAGTCCGCAGTCATAATTTATACTATCTGAAGGGGAGCACCGAGATTAGCCAGGTTGCTTCAGCTATTTCAGAGGCGGACATGAGTAGACTTTGGCATTATAGGCTAGGGCACACAGGTGAAAAGTTACTGCAGGCATTATGCAAGCAGGGGCTATTGAAGGGAGCTAAGAATGGTAAAGTGGAATTCTATGAGCACTGTGTACTTGGCAAGAAGACAAAGGTGAAGTTCGGGATGGCCATTCATAGGACGAGGGACATCTTGGACTACGTACACACAGATGTTTGGGGTCCCACAAAGACGGCATCACTTGGTGGTCGACATTGGTTCGTCACGTTCGTTGATGACTATTCTAGGCGATGTTGGGTGTACACCATGAAGCATAAGAGTGAAGTCCTAGATTTGTTTGTAGAGTGGAAGAAGAGATTAGAACTACAGATTAGGAGAAAGATCAAGACGTTGCGATTCGACAACGGCGATGAGTATACTTCAGACCCCTTTCAGTAGCTATGTCGAGACGAGGGCATAGAGAGGCACTTCACAGTTAGTCATACACCGTAGCAAAATGGGATGGCAGAGAGGTTAAATCGATCTTTGTTGGAGAAGATTCGATGTTTATTGACGCATAGTGGTTTGGAGAAGATCTTTTGGGCTGAGGCACTTTCTTATGCGAGTCACCTCATTAATAGCCTGCCTTCATCTGCGATTGAAGGGAAAACCCCTATGGAGATGTGGTCGGGAGAGACAGCATATGACTATGACCAGCTTAAGGTATTTGGTTGCCCTGCATATTATCATGTTAAAACTGATAAGTTGGAACATCGAGCTAGGAAGGCTATTTGTAGGATTCAAGCGTGGTGTCAAGGGATACAAACTTTAGGATCCAGTTGATAAGAAGATTGTACTGAGTAGGGACGTCACATTCGATGAGGCTTCTATCTTGAAGCTTCCCAGCTCTCATCAGGTGGAGAGCGACCCGACAGAGGAGATATCGCAGGTGGTGGAGATTGATGCAGCTCCACAGAGTCCAGATGGTGCAGTATCCATTAGAGTACCGACTAAGGTGACGCCAGGCAAGCACGACGGTGATGCGGAGGATACGGGTACTCATGAGCAGGATCAGGGACCGATGGCTCAGGTTCAGAATTCTATTGTGGTTCGAAGACAGAGGAAAGACATACGAGTGTCAGCAAGGTATGCCGACACAGTTGCATATGCACTTTCGATGGAGAGTATCGATGAGATGGTACCTACTACATTCAGAGAGGCCGAGCAGAGTTCGGAGGCTAATTCGTGGCAGGTGGCTATGTAGGAGGAGATGGAATCTCTTCATAAGAACGATACATGGGAGCTTGTTGAGCTTCCAAAGGGGCGGAAGGCAATTGGTTGCAAGTGGGTATACACGAAGAAGGAGGGCATTGAAGGCACTCCAGTGAGGTTCAAGGCTAGGTTGGTTGCGAAGGGCTATGCACAGGAGGAAGGTATTGATTACAATGAGGTTTTCTCTCCGGTGGTGAAGCATTCTTCGATTCGGATTCTGCTAGCTTTGGTGGCACAGTATGGATTAGAGTTAGATCAGTTAGATGTGAAGACGACATTTCTTCATGGTGATCTTGATGAAGAAATATATATGACTTAGCCATTTGGATTCCGAGCTGTAGGGAAAGATAAGTTGGTTTGCAGGTTAAAGAAATCGCTATACGGTTTGAAGCAATCTCCTCGACAGTTGTATAGGCGATTCGATGGTTTTATACTTGGTCATTCGTACACTCTGAGCCAGTTTGATCCTTGCGTGTATTTTCGCAAGTTGAGAGGAGGTGCATATATTTATTTGTTGCTTTATGTCGATGACATGTTGGTTGCCTCTAGTTCCAGGTCAGCGATAGATGAGTTGAAAGTTCAGCTTTCGAATGAGTTTGAGATGAAGGACTTAGGCGAGGCGAAGCGCATTTTAGGGATGGAGATCGGCAGAGACAAGAAGAAGGGCAAGATTTGTTTGACACAGGTGGTTTATTTGAAGAAGGTTCTACAGCGATTCCATGTTAGCATGGATACGAAGCCAGTTGGTGTACCTTTGGGAGCCCATTTGAAGCTTTCAGCTGGCCTTTCACCGAAGTCAGTTGAAGATCGTGAGTTGATGTCGAAGACTCTATATGCGAGCACAGTTTGTTTGAGGGTTTAGTTTGTGAGTGATTGTAAACCCTAGTTGGAATCTTTCCCTCTAATAGTAGATCTCTCCCCTCCTTGCCCCGTGGACGTAGGCAATTGCCGAACCACGTATATCTCTGTGTTTGGTTTGATTTATCGTAATTGGCTTGGTTTGTGCAAGTGTGTGGCTTTCTTCTTCCGTGATCTCAAGTTCGTTGTGTGTGCGTGCAATGCTTCCGCATAGGCGCGCGACAAGAGTATCGTGGCGATTAAAAAAACACCCTCTCATTTGATAAATAGCATTACTCCCTTGTGATCACTAGAAGCATTAATTTTACAAAACCCCCTGCACTTTGGAGGGTGTTTTACGCAACCCCCTGAACTTTGTTTATCTCATTTAGCCCTCCTAAACTCTAGGGAGTCTTACAAAATCCCTTTAAACTTTTCTCATGGTACTCTCTACATGTCGTTTACAAATAATTAAATCTTTCTTGGAGAAAAAAAACCCATAAATTAATGGCGGGGCATACATTTGCTGTTGGTTGTAAATGACAAATAAAACAATTTGGAAAGTTTCTCTCAAGAACATTTTTATTATTTGCAAACTATAGATAACGGGGTTCAGTGAGACAAAAAAATAAATAAAAGTTTAGGAATGTTTTGTATGACGCCCAAAGTTAAAGAGCTTGTGTGCAAACCCTCAAAAGTAGGAGAACTTCTTAAGTGCTTATGGAGCGCCTAGTGCATACACCCCTCCAATAGGAGGGGGTACGTATCACTAGATAAGAAAATGTGATGTCACATTTTACACTCTAGTATCATATGCTTCTTTCCTATTGGAGGGGCGTAAGCGTCTTGCAATTGCTTGAAATCTGTTGACAAATCCTAGCAGTATTGAGGCCATAGCCAGTCATCCCACGGACTGTATCGAGCCCACGAAAGGTCCTCATTCCCTAATAAAACTCAGGTTTGGATTGAGGGCTACTCAGAATAGGCTTAGGAATATAGTCCACCTAGTTAGTTCCTAATAGAACTCGGGTTTAAATTAAATCATACTCCTTGTAGGATTGTGGAAACTCTAGTCAGTAAACAAAGCCTTAAGCCTCTAAACTTCAACATCAAAACTCTAACTAAGCTTCCGACATGGAGAAATCAATGCGAGGCAACAACACTGCGGTGAGCAAGAGAGAGTCAGAGCCTTCTCCTCCTCATGAAATCCAAAGAGCGTGTTGTTATGATCAGAGACCAACTAAGTCCAAGTGGCTGCGTGAGCTTTGCTAAGACATGCAAGGACTGGAAGTACATATTGTCGATAATGCGCCGGTGACGACTAAATCAAGTGCCAGCTGTTGTGCGTAGCGGAAATTTCAGCAGCGCATAACAAGTGGTATTAGAGCTCCGGGTTGGACTTGGGAGCTTGTTTGAAGGATTCGCTAAAGGATTCCTATTTTAAGATTAGATCGACAACATGGGTGAAACAAGTACATCGGGATCGTCTCTTACAAAGACGATACATAGTTTGAGCATCAATAACATGAAGATTGATGTTCCAAAGTTCGACGGAAAGATTAATTTCGGATTGTGGAGGTGTCAGGTGATGGACGCCTTGGACGCTCAGAATTTGGAGGAGACTCTTGAGTTACAAGAGAAACCTGCCGATATGGAAGCTAAGGTTTAGAAGAAGATGAATAGTAGGACGTGTGGAGTTATTCGATCATGCTTGATGCCGGATCTTATTTATGACGTGATGAACAAGACGTCGATGACGAAGATGTGGGAAACACTCAATGAAAAGTATCTTACTAAGAGCATTGAGAATCAGCTTCACTTGAAGAAAAGGTTTTATCAGTTCAAGATGAAGAGGGGAGTTTCCATTAGGGAGCATGTTAATAACTTTACAAAGCTACTTTCAGACATGGCCAATGTGGATATTATGGTTGAGGATGAAGACAAGGCAATGCTACTTTTTTGTTCGTTGCCCGAGGATGATTATAGTACTTTTGTCCTAACTATGATTAATGGAAGAACTACTGTTAGTTACAAGGAGGTAACCTCAGCGTTGGTGAATTATGAGTTGAGGAAGAGTGTTGATGAGTCCTCCGAGAAGGCATTGGGAGATGCATTAGTAGTTTATGGCCGTGGTTCAAACTGAAGCAAGAGGTCGCAGTCTAGAGGTGCACATCGTGGGATTCGTAGGAATTAGTGTGCCTTTTGTAAAGAGGATGGACATTGGAAAGCCGAATGCCCAAAGTTAGATCGAGCCGAGAAGAATAAGGGGAAAGCTGTACAAGCTTCAGAGGTGAATGTTGTCAAGACTAGTGGCAACAATTCAGATTCGGATTCTTTGGGCTATTCGTTATATGCACTACCGTTAGTTTATGTTTCTAACTCTACAGAGTGGATGTTGGATTCGGGTGCTTCATACCATGTTTGTCCTAGGAGGGATTGGTTCTCCACCTTTCAAAAGTTGGAAAGAGAGGATGTTGTGCTCATGGGTAATGGACATGCATGCTCTATTGGTGGTATTGGTACCGTTCGTATTTGGATGTATGACGGAGTGATTCAGGAGTTGGATGAAGTGAGGTTCGTTCCGCAGTTGTCGAAGAACATCATTTCACTAGGAGCTTTGGTGGCATCTGGCTATAAAGTGACCTTGATGGATGCACGTTTGAAGGTCACATTAGGGTCCATGATTGTGATGAAGGGCGTCAGAAGGAGCAATTTGTATTATTTGCTCGGAAATACGGCTATTGATAGGGAGATGACGACTTTATCAGATTCGGCTAGACTGTGGCGTTATTTGATGCTGGGTTATTTGATTAGTAATGCCGTGTATAGGTTATTGAGGAGTGCTTTGACCTGCAGTTTGAAGTCCTGTGAACCCATTAGTATGAGCGAGAAGACCGAGATGGAGTTTGGCACTTCTATCCATCATTCGAGGGGTCTTCTGAGGGGTGTTCATTCAGGCATTCGGAGGCCTTCCAAGAGAGCATTACTGGGAGGTAATAGGTATGTGGTTTCCGCAGTTGGGGATTGCTCTAGGCATTGGTGGATTGCAACCAAGTCCTATTGGTGTGAAGTCCTAGAAGCTCGCAACAAATTAAGGAAGTGTATTGGCAGAAAGGTGAAGGTACTTCAGTCTGATGTTAGAGGGAGGTACAAGAGGGACCTATATATGCATTTGTGCCGAGCTCACGACAATAAGAGACACTTCATTAGTGTGGAAACTTTGAGGCGACGTGATGAGATGGCAGATTTGGGGAGCTATTCCTTTCTGGAGGAGGATCGGCGTTTGATGTCGAGCATTAGTATTGGTGTGCAGGCTACGACATGTTTGGGCCGTCTTATGTATAGGTTGCCGACTACTGCATGTAGAGATATGGGATCTGGTGGAGCTATTTCAGATTTTGGGTTGCGTCGGATGTTTGGCTATCCAGCACTTGGTCACATCGTGGATGTGAGATTTAATCCGATAGCACATTTGGGATTCAGAGGCGTGTTTGATTATCAGGTATTGGCTTCTGATTTTGTTCTGAGCAGGGATATCACATTTAACTCTCGGCAGGTGGAGAGTGGTGATCAGATCATTAGGACATCGCAGAAGGTGGAGAGTGATGCTACTCCACGTTGGGTGGAGACTCCAGATCATACTATATCATTAGGAATTCCAGCTGAGTTGACACAGATTAGGGATTTGGATGCAGATGATGAGTTGGATTCGATTGCATCTGACGGAATTGATTTGGATATGGCCATTGGTTCATCTCAGGTGGAGATGTTTGGATTGTTTCAGTTTGGGTCCATTGGAGGTGCTATCAGTCGTAGACTTGATCGTGATGTTGGAGAAGGGTTACGAACTCTTTTATTGGATTGAGGTTGTTCGCGGCCATTTGGGTGAACTATGTTCGGCTTGATTCCTTGGGCAAGAGGATACGTAGGCAGTCATGTTTGATGCAGCCAGTTTGGATTAGTTGATTTTGATGGGGGGGTGAGATCGATTTGGTGAGTAGATACCGATGTTGAGTAGATACCAATGTTTGGGTGAGTGTTCGCACTCCCGTTTAGGGTCTCAACTTGTTATGGATGGAGTCCGTTATCATGAGTCCGTTGCCATGACGTACTGGATACAACAAGTGAGGCATTTGGTTTGGTTGGTCTCGGCTCAGTTTTGGGAAAACCTCGCCGAGGTGAAGAATTGTGAATGGGGTCCACCTTCACGTGAAGGTCTTCACGTGGGCAGCAACTCTTCCGTATGAAGAGATAGCATCGGTTTGGGGAAAACACGTGAGGAGATGAGAATTTTAGCAGGCCCACCCGAAAGGTGATTTAGCAGCTATAAATACCCTAATAATCTAGGGTTTTTGGTAAGCAAGGTAGGGGAAGTGATTAGGCGGCTGAGTTTTCTTCTTTGGGCGCAAGTGCAGAAGGGGGTTAGCGCGCAGAAAAGAAAAAAAAAGTTGCGGCTGCGCGCGAAGGTGAAAGGACGGCGCGCAGAGGTAAAAAACAAAGGTGATGTTTTCGACTGAAGGAGAGAAAAATCGCAGAGGTTGTAGGCGTCAAAAAATACTAATAGATATCCAAACATAGAGAAGATCACCCAAAAAAATCATAAGAATTGATCTCATACTGTTCCAGAAAGATCAAAACAGTATTTACTGTCTCGCTAGCGAGACAGTGTTTACTGTCTCGCCAGCGAGACAGCTTTGAAATGATCAAAATTATTTAAATAACTACCACACACGTGTCCATTAACTGCTAAGGGACGTGGAATACATCGTGGGCGAAAATCAGGTGAATAATTGCCAAAATAACGGAGTTTGAAACGTGGAAAAGCGGTTACAGCAAAAAACTACCAGGCAGTTGTTTTTTTCGAGATAGTATTTACTGTCTCGGAGGCCGAGACAGCAAACACTGTCTCGGCCGCCGAGACAGTAAACACTGTCTCGCCGGTTTAACTTCTTCGTTTTGTTGTATTTTTCAGTTATGTGTCCCAGAGGCTATAAATATCCCCCTAGGGTCATTACTGACGAGGATCGAGCATTTATCGCGCAATTCAGAGCAGAGAGAGCAGACAAAACAGTGAAACTTGAGTTCTTGCTGTGATTCCTTGAGATTCGAGCTTTGACTTAATCGTAAGAAGAGTGATCGTCTTACTTTGATAAGATCTTCACTTCAAATTCCTACTTCGATAAACGAAGGAAGAATCTCTAAACCCCTTCACGATCTGTGATTTGGTGGTCCACGAGCTAAAGCACTCCCGGCACAGGCAATGTCCCACAAAATAAGAACCGATAAACGATTTTTGTATTATTTTCTCAAGAGTTGTAATTTTTATTTTGTTGTGTAAAAGAAGTCTTATAAAAAGACTATCTTTTTTGAATTTGTTGTAATCAATCGAAGATATAATGAATTCCATAACAAAATTAACTTTTGACGAAAACAAACTGGCGACCACAGTGGGAGCCAGCGGCCTCGCTGCCGAGGCTGCAATGTCGCAACCGATCAAGATCGTGATCAATGAAGAGATCGAATATGAGTTCGATCAGGCGAAATTCAAGGAGTACCTATCATCCTCATCCTCAAAACCTTCCTCACCTCGTAAGTATAGGAAGGTTTCATCTTCCAAGAAAACTTTCAAGTCTGCAATGTCGATGAAGACCGCAGATGAAGGTTCTTGCCCGATCGCAGCTAAGGAATATGCCTGCAACATCCCTGCTCCAAACGACTCTGCACTAATTAAGGAGTCGTTGATTAATGGCTCATCGGTGCTGACGAAGAGGGCTCGTCAGAGATAGCGCCAGCGTCGTGCTCGTCAATTGGCTAAGGCCTTATAACAAACCGACGGAGTCCGTTACTATGCGGACCTAGAGTCGAGGAAGCATAAGGTGATTCAGTCGCCTCAACGGCAAAACAATCACATTTCTGCACAACTTACGACGGAGGAATGGACTATCGTCAAAAGGGCTCGTTCGACCCTTAAGGAACGTATACAAAGGCGTCAGATGAAGGCCGCCCGTGACCGTGCCCTTCGTCAACAAACACAAGGAATCAAGAAGGAAATGGTGTCTGAAAAGCCACTAAAGAACCGTAAAGTTTGGATTCTGAAGACGCCGCAAGCATCCGTTCCGGGCCCGTCTACTGCATCATCAGTGAAACCCTAGGTTAGTTCAGACTTATCAAGATTCAAGATCACAATGGCGGATCACCTCGGTCCTTCAGCTGACGATCGAGGCAAAATCCCAATCAAAGAACACTCAGATCCAGCAAATAAACCTTTAGTGGTTTCCTATGCAGGGGGGTCGTAAATACCCTCCTATCAGAACTGCACAAATCCGAAACGAGAAAATACCAGTTCACTCTCGTTTAGGACCTGTGAAAACTCCATACCCGCAAGGGGGTGGATTTAAGAATTCAACCTTGAATCGCCCAGAGGCGACGACTAGTCGTCTTGTGCATGTTAACAAGGTTCAAAAACAAAACATAGGTTGCTCATATCACAATAATGACGAGCTGTACTATCAAAACAATAACTCAAGAAAAAGAATTGTCCGAGAAGATGAGCCTCACTGCGCCTGCGAAAGGCTCATTAAGGTAGTATTGACAGAATGCGGTTGCTCCGAAACTAGGCCAACAAGAGTCTCCGTATTTCAAAGACTTTCCACTGAAGCGTCAAAACCCAAAATGAGGCGTTTCAACAAGAAGAAACCTGTGATTCAACAAGATGAATTCCCTGAGGTCACTATTAACATGACCGGCAGAGGAAAGCAACTATTAGTCAACCCTGACCCTGATTTCTCTCCGGAAGGGAGAGTTGAGCGGGGTATCTCTCAAAGAATGTCGCGGTTACAAAGAAGAGCCAACCGACGTCGAGACTACAAGAGAATGCACGAGGGGTTATCTTCAGAGGAGGAGCTGTCAGATACTTGTTCTGTTGTTGCTTCAGATGATACCACGTCCAGCGTTGGGCGAGTCAGAGAATCATTCGCAATCACGTCGGATCAACTGGCTCAGATACTACAGGAAGCGTTAGCTAAACAACGTGAAGAAATTAGAGCTGAAATCAAAACCGAGATGGAGTTGACAATGCAGCAGATGCAAGATTTGCAAGCTCAACAACATCAACCGGAATCGAGCCAAAAGGCAGAATCTAGTTAGCGTAATGTTATACCTATACGCATAGCTGAGGTTGATAATGAAGAAGATGAGACTATCTTTGCTGATCATCCTCTGGATAAAGACAATTCCGGAAGCGGTCCGGCCAAATCATCTACTCAACCTCCTCAAATCTACTTGAAGAAGAGTGAGGAAGAAGACAAGAAGATGCAAGATCTCGAGAGCAAAGTCAACGCTCTGATGACGGCCCAAGAAGTGAAGAAAACGGGTATTCCATACCCGTACCCGAGAGAATGGGATCTGATTCCTTATCCCCCAAAATTTAATTTGATTAACTTTACTCCTTTTGATGGCAGGGGTTCATCAACTCAGCACTTGATCTATTTCAAGTCACATCTTGGCGCAATATCCAGAAACGAAGCCTTGATGGTCCGGTCATTCGTAGGAACCCTCCGTGGGTCTGCCTTCGATTGGTACCGATGCCTTAAACCTAGGAGTATCACTAGCTGGGAGGATATGGAAGGATTGTTCCTCACCAATTTCTTCGACGACGACACAGAGGTCTTTATTGGTACTTTGTTGGACGAGAAGCAGAATGATGGGGAGTCGGTTGATGTTTTTGTCAAACGATTCCGGAACAAAGCGGTAAATTACCGAGATCCACTCACAGAAGAATTCATCTTACAGACATGTCACAATAACTTGTCGCTGGATGTATTAGAGGTCATGGGGGTTGTGCCCTCTAAAACTTGAAAAGAGTTGAAAGTGAGAGGTGAGCAAGCTGAACGCTTTCTCAAGAGAAAGAATTTGGAGAGGGGTCAGCCACCAGCTAATACTCAAAAATAGAACTTTAATCCTTGAGGCAGAGGAAGAGGGTCTGCGGCAGCTGTTGATGCTCATCAAACATCACAACAGCCGTAACAACAACCGCAGCAGTCATCTTTCCAATTAGCACCGCATCAGAATCAACAGCCTCCGAAGCAGTTTAAGACCTCAGAGCCCAGATTCCCGAAAGAGTACTCTTTCAAGGATGATGAAGTACCAGTTATCTTCAAATATCTTTTAGATAACAATAAGATCAAGCTTCCACCGGTCATAAACCAGGAAGAAGCGAAGAAGACGAATGATCTGAAGTATTGTGCATATCACAGAAGGGTCCACCATCCCACTAAGGCGTGTTATGTCTTAAAAGACAAAATAAAAATCTTAATCAATGTTGGTATCGTGACGTCGAAACCAAAGGAGAAGAAAGTAGGCGCAAACGCGGTCTCTATTAGCTTCGGATCGGTTCCTTTATCCTGGTTTCAAGCCGAGCCAGTATCAAAGGTCAAGATGCAAACCATCAACAATGACCCTCATGGATAGCGCCAAAAAGGGCTTGTATCTTACACAACCCCCAATGGCGAAATCCTTTGGGTTCATCCGGATTTGCTTGAGGATGAACAATGGACAACATCCACATCAAAGAAGTTAAAAGGTAAGGGAAAAGAGAAGCCCTGTTATGGACTCTCGGCAATCCCTGAGAGGAATGATAAAGAGATTCCAGCTTTACCGCTTCCGGAAGAAGAGCAGGAAGTTTTCGCTACTAGAAGTGGAAACGAATACAGTTTTAACTACCCAAGCGCATCCGAGCAATTAGCCGAACAGGGGGTAGAGAAAGCTGTACCTACCAAGACTTTGACAGAGCTGGGGGTGGTTACAACACCACCCTTAGCAACCGAGAAACCTCAGAAAGCTGCTAAGCAAAAGGAGAAGGAACCTCAACACAAAGAAGTTCAAGTTCTGAAGCAGTCTCGTTTCAACCGACCGATTGGACGAGACAAACCAAAAAGCTCGAATACTCCATACCGCTTCGATGTCATGACTCAGTTGGCTAATATCCCAGCAAGGATCACGCTGTACGAATTACTGTGCCTTTCAAAGGATACCAGAGAAGCTTTGCAGGAAGCCTTAGCTGATTCTGAGGTATTTCTTACTCAGATTAAGCCGATCTCCGAGGAGCCAGGGTCATCAATTCAACACTGCAACTTAGCAGCTACAAAGTTTCCTTGCATTGCTTTCACGAAAGAAGATATGCAAGTTAAGAACTCGAAGCATGATAGGCCTCTATATTTCACCGGATATATTAGCTCGAGCGTTGTCAACTGGATCCAAGTGGACCCGGGTTCCGCTGTCAGCATTATGCCGCTACGATTGATGTACCACCTCGGAATCCCCGCCAACAAGCTAGCCTCCACAGGAACCGTTATCTACGGATTTAACACTAGTGGGTCAAGGCCATTGGGGAAAATCCGAGTGAAGTGTCAGCTTGGAGATTTGAAGTCAGAGGTCACTTGCTATGTGATTGATGCTGAAACTTCATATAACTTACTGTTGGGTCGCCCATGGATCCACAGTAATCTTATAGTTCCCTCCACCCTCCATCAGTGTCTGAAATATGTCGACACTAACAACGAGGTTAAGACGGTGGTCGCGGATAAGCAACCGTTTAAGGGGTTAGAAAATTATTTTACTGACTCCCTTCTTTACGGTGCTGAATCCGATACTGAACCATCGGCCCATGGTACGGACAGCAGAGAAGAAGCTGATACCGAAGCCGGGCTCGATTATAGTGAAGGTCTTGTACTAAATGACATTGAACCTCTTGTAATCGATCTTGACGATGGTGAATCGTCGAATGAAAGTTGTAACTGGCAACTTGCCGATGAAATAATAAAGGATGATTTAGAGTACTCATATTGTCTTAATGATGTAATGCAGGAATTGTATGACGACCTTAGTTTACACATGCCACTTCGTTCGTCTTTTACGACAACGAAACATATCCAAAGTTCATTCGGAACAACTATGATCCTACTCGCAAAGACAGGGAGTGAAAAAGACATAGTTTTTGGAAAAGGGGAACCATCCCCTACTCCAGATCTTTTCTTGAACATTAATTCAGATGAAGAAGAACCCGGGCAACATTTTTCTCGGTATAGTTCACAAGAAAATGGTTACATGAGGAGGCAAGGCTATGACCTCTCGCTCGGTGAAGGTCTTCATTTTGGTCAAGGTGTCAGGGTTCCACCCCGTCCTACCTATGTACCAAAAGGAAAACCGGATAATTATTACAGTCATAAAAGAGGTCTAGGTTATGCTTCGTCATCTGATGACGAATATTACCAACAGATCATTAGCCAACTAAAAAATAAGAGTGGGCATTCATCCGATGCTTCAACCTGGGATTCTGACGTGAGCATTGGAGAGAGATTCAAAGCCCTAATGTCAAACATGGTGATAATTGATCCTTCCACAACCGAAGGAGACGACCAGTTGCCTATTTGGGAAGATCCCTGGATGCATTACATGAATATCCAATACGGCGATCGATTTGAGCAAAGAGAACCTCCAACTGAGGATAAAGTAGTCCAAGTTAATATGGGTGACGAAACTAATCTGAAACCTATATTTATCAGCGGTGATCTTTCATCGGATGAAAAAGAGGAACTAATCGCCCTCGTTAAAGAGTATATCGACGTTTTTGCTTGGATCTACGAAGATATGCCGGGACTCGACCCAAATGTAACAATGTATAGCCTTAATATAAAATCGGATGCTAAATCTGTCAAACAACAACAAAGACGGTTTCGTCCGCAAATTATGGAGGCAATAGAAGCTGAAGTTAAAAAATTGATCGATTCAGGTTTTGTCAGAGAAGAACAACACCCTGATTGGCTGGCCAATATCGTTCCAGTCCTTAAAAAGAATGAAAAAAATCAGAATTTGTATTAACTTCAGAGATCTAAATACCGCCTGTCCTAAAGACGATTTTCCCCTACCCATTACAAATGTCATCATTGACAACACATGCGGGTTTGAGAGAATGTCATTTATGGATGGATTTTCGGGGTATAATCAGATCAAGATGCACCCAGACGATGAAAAACATACAGCATTCAGAACACCCCTTGGTGTCTTTTGTTATACTGTTATGCCTTTTGGTTTGAAGAACGCCGGTGCTACGTACCAACGAGCAATGACGAAGATCTTTCAAGAACACCTTCGGAAGACCGTCGAATGCTACGTTGATGACCTTGTCGTTAAGAGTCGTGATAAAAGCGATCACATTAACGATTTGAAGACGATGTTCGATCTTATGAGAAGTCATCAGCTAAAAATGAACCCGACTAAATCCTTCCTTGGAATGTCAAGCGGTAAATTTCTTGGATTCGTCGTCACAACAAAAGGTATTCATATCGATCCTGATAAGGTGAAGGCGATACATGAGCTGCAGCCTCCGAGAAATCTTAAAGAACTCGGAGGATTACAAGGTCGATTGGCATATATCCATCGGTTTATATCAAATCTGTCCGAAAAATGTCAACCGTTCTCTAAACTCACAAAGAAAGGCGTATCGTTCATTTGGGATGAAGCATGTCAAAAGGCGTTCGAAGATATTAAAACATATCTAGCGAATCCACCTATTCTCATTGCACCGAAATCAGGCAGATCGTTTTTGATTTATGTCAAAGCGACGAGCCATTCGTTAAGTGCATTACTTGCACAAGACGACGATAACGGTCACGAACAAGCTGTGTATTATCTGAGTCGCACGTTGGTAGGAGCTGAATCTCGTTACCTGATGATCAAGAAAGAACGCCTTGCCTTAGTATTTGCAATCCAGAAAATGCGACATTATTTAGTTGGACAGACAATTTATGTCATTTCCAACATAAACCCAATCCGAGTATTCATGACCCAACCGGCCTCCATGAATTGGCGTTTAGCCAGATGGGCTTTACTCTTATCGCAATTTGATTTGTACTTCAAGCAACAAAAATCAGTTAAAGGACGAGCTATTTGCGATCTTCTGGCGGAAAACCTTACGAAAGATGTAGTCGAATTATACGACGATCTGCCAGATGAAACTCACGAAGTTAATACCACTTCACATCAACAAGTGTGGTAGTTATACTTCGATGGGGCTTCCCACGCAACCAACGTGGCGAGCGCGTCCGGATGTTCTAAAATCTCCTCAGGAGTGGGGGTCGTTTTAGTTTCTCCGGAAAAGCATGTCTTACCTAGAGCATACTCATTGACCGAACCATGCTCTAATAATGTGGCCGAGTACAATGCATTGATAATTGGACTTAACTTTGCCAAAGAGCTGGGGGTCGAATACCTTAAAGCTTTTGGGGATTCTCAACTGGTAGTTAATCAGATACGAGGAGAGTATGAAGTTAGAAATCAAGACCTGATTCCATACCACCAGGTGGCCATCGAGATGGCAAGCTCATTTGAAGAGTTTTTCATCTAATACGTTCCACGTCTCCAAAACACGTATGCAGATGCATTGGCGGCATTGTCGGTATCTTTGGCTCAACCTTCCGAAACAGAGCAATTAATTACAGTGAGGACTCACCAGCTTATTATTCCAATCTACGATTCGATTGCTAAAGAAGCACACTCAACAAGAGTTGAACCCGAAGTTCGAGATTGGCGTTTTCCTATTATCGATTACGTTCTGCATGGTATATTGCCTAAAGATGTAAGAGAAAGAGAGTCGATTCGGCGAAGAGCGTCGAGATTTTACTACAACGCTATAGCACAAATGTTGTATCGACGGTCGTACGATGGTCTGTTACTCCGTTGTCTATCCAGTAAAGAAGCGGAACAAGCACTCAAAGAGGCGTATGATGGGACGTGCGGTGCACATCAGCCCGGTCCTAAACTCTACGACCGACTTAGGAGAATTGGATATTACTGGCCAACTATGGTAAAGGATGCAGTTGACTACGCCTGACAATATCAAGTGTGTCAATTACATGCAATTATATGCACCAGCCTCCTGAGCATTTACACCCGTCAGCAACGTCATGACCATTTGAAACTTAGGGAATGGATCTTGTAGGTCCTATTTTCCCACCTTCGGTTAAAGGGGACCGTTTCATTCTAGCAATCACCGATTACTTCTCGAAATGGGCAGAAGCAGTTCCACTTAAAGAAGTGAAGACAAGTTATGTTATCAAATTTATTAAACACCATATCATATATCGATATGGTGTCCCGAGGCGAATAGTGTACGATAATGGTCCTCAATTCGTTAGCAACATATTTATCAAATTCTGCGGCAAATTCGGGATTAAAGACGTTTCATCAACTGCTTATAATCCCACAGCTAACGGATTGGCCGAAGCTTTTAACAAGACTATCATCAAGATTCTAGCAAAACTTATGAAAATCAATAAACGAGATTGGGACGACAAACTCGGCGAAGCCCTGTGGGCTTATCGTACAACTGTCCGTACACCAACCGGAACAACCCTGTATTCCTTAACATATGGGTGCGAAGCCGTCCTTCCGTTGAAAATACAAATTCCTTCCCTCCGTATCGCTCTCGCAACGGGAATGATGACGGAAGAGCATCATCAGAAACGTCTCGAGGAATTGGAAGCGTTAGATAAAAAGCGCTTGGAAGCTCAGCAACAAATCGAGTTTTATCAAGCTAGAATTTCCCGGGCTTTCGATAAAAAGGTCCGACGAAGAACTTTCAAAGAAGGAGATCTGGTTCTTGCCATTCGAAGGCCTATGATTCTCAATTCTAAGAAGAAAGGAAAATTCCAACCCAAATAGGAAGGGCCGTTCGTAATAGAAACAGTCTATTCAAACGGTGCATATCGCCTGATTACCCAGGATGGCAACAAATTAATGATGCCAATAAATAGGAAGTTCCTAAAAAAGTATTATCCGTAATGTGTTCAGGATAACCTATGCAAAATGGGAAGTTCCTAGAGAATCCTATGTAGGATATTTTTAGGATAACCCGATATCAGTCGTTTGTTCTAAATGAGAAATTGATCATTTGAATCATTCATTCTTGATATCATAAAATTCTTTTACAGCTTTTGGTGAGATGAGATTCAAGTATGTAAACAGTTAATCTTTCCTCACAAAACCCCTCACCGATCAAATCGACCGACGGTGGGTCCATCAAAATCAGTCACGGATTAAAATCCTTCAAACTCCCGTTATATCTGTTTTCTAGCATTCCTAATGCTGAAATTATGATACAATGTCAAAGAAATTCAGGTTATCGGTCCGTATCAATCGCTGGATCATTTCGTGTCAAATTCTTGTGTTTGAAATCAAAATTTCCCACCGAGTAGTTTGTGCAAGTCAACAAACTCATTGTTATTTATACCCCACTCTCAAATCCCCATTTTGGTCAAACCTTCCTATAGTTAGGACTAAAACCAAAATCCCCTCTCGATTCATTCCATGAACGAGAGGTCCACAAATTGAATGATCAAACCTTTAAACAGTTAGGATCATCTCAAATCCCCATTTTGGTCAAACCTTCCTACAATTAGGACCAAAACCAAAATCCCCTCTCGATTCCTTCCATGAACGAGAAGTTCACAAATCGAACGATCAAACCTTCTTACGGTTAGAATCACCTCGAAACTCCCACTTGGTCAAACCTTACTACAGTTAGGACCACAACCAAAATCTCCTTTCGATTCATTTTTGCGAACGAAAGATCTACTTTTGAATTGAATAATCAAACCTTATGACAGTTAGGATTATTCAAACTAATCCAGATTCTCTAAGTGGAGATCCCACTTCGAGCTTTCTTTGCATTAGGAGATAGAATATAAAATTCTTCCTCCCCGATTTTGAGTCTATCTCTACCAACAAACAAGAGACCAGGAGATAGAATATAAAATTCTTCCTCTCCGATTTTGGGTTTATCTCTACCAACAAACAAGAGACCAGGAGATAGAATATAAAATTCTT